>VDFB02110348.1:299302-330789 GCA_007258455.2 Sequoia sempervirens
AAAATATTTGATTGTATATCTAGGTGGATTTGATAATGAGATGAGTTATTTGATAGGGGATAAGGAGCCCAAAAAATTACATGAGGCCTATCACATTGCTATGGTTATTGAGAACACTATGAAGTATTCAATGATGAGTGGATATATTGCTACAAGTGTTTGTTGTATTGATGCATGTCATAGAAATGACACAGATCAGGATGAAAGGGATGATCAGAGTAATGATGTTTTTAATGCCTTATTTGGTTCAACTTCACAACATATTAGTCATGAACAAATTCAAGATGAAATTCAACAAAGTCTGATTGATAATGATTAGGTATTGTTCAGAATATCTAGTATGAAGAGATGTGAAGGGGAATTGCCACATGAGTTGCTAGCAAGGTTCTTGGATTTCTTGTTGGAGATCCCTAAAAGGTTATGACCTAAAGATTTATTTTGTATTGACCTATTATGTGACATTTATGAGTCGGGGATTAGTACCTTTCCCAAGAAATTAAAACCTCAAAATTTTGATCAAATAATTGGTTGGATCAAGATTGTTGAGGAGGCTAAATGTGAATATATGTAAAAAATGATGTCCCGGGATGACAAAGGTTCTCATCCTATTGTTAATAATCAAGGGTTTATCAAAGAAATGGATAAAGAATTTTCATAAGAAGAAATTATATCTAGTAGTGTAGATGATGATATTGTCATATCTACAAGAACTACTAACGTACCTTTGAAGGAGGGTGACCAAGATAGTGAAAATGAAAATATGTATTTCTCTCAAAAGAAATATTAATATTTTTGTGAGGTTGACTTGAACACATCCTTGTTTCCTAAAGAATTCAATTGTACGTGCATACTCATGAGGTTGTGCCCTCACCAAGGGATGAACAAATAGCATGTGATGGATTCTTGAAATGCAATATAGTTGTATCAAAATTGGAATACCGTGGAAATGTGGTAGATGATGAATTTCAATATAAGAATGTATGTATTCAAGGTCTTGAGCCCAAGGTTTGTGTTAAAAATGATGGGATTAGTGATGCTAGTCAGAAAGGTCTTGTTTTTGAATGCTTGTATAAAACAAAAATGGAATGTACAAGTTTCATATTAGAGATGGACATGATAGTTTTCAACAAAGAATGTGTTAAAGAGACTTGCCCAGCTGAAAATGAGAAATGTTCAAGTTGCAGGAAATCCTACATATGTATGCCAACAAACCTATCAACTAATGGTGCACTTGAATATCTTACTATTGATCATATCAATTCATATTTACTTGACCCATCATTGGAGACATTTTGATTCAAGTCAAGAACAATAATTGTAAGGAAGGATTGGATTATGTCAATAAACATGAAACACGAGTATATTTTGATGCTTGTGAAGGTATGGATAATACTTTTTGTAGGGATAAACCTGATTTGAGAAAAAATGCTATGGGGACTATTGAATCCATTTCCCAACAAGATGAATAATATGGAAGCATAACTGGTTTGTACTACTCTGATGAATGTGAGCACCAATTTGAAAATAATCCTATGTATGAACATTTCTTTTTCATCACACAAATTGAGTGTGTACCCTTGAATGGGAGTCATGGAAGGAATGTGTATGAGGGTTTTCAATTTAATGAACAAAATAAATTTGATATCAGTTTATATGATGATAGTGATCAAGTGGATTATGAATGTTTCATTTTCCCTATTCAGTTGGATGAGCATTTGGTTAAATATGATTATAAACTGAGTCAGATAGAATGTTACACTAATCATGTATTTCAATTAATGATTAATTATAGTTCATAGAGGGACATGAATGAAAGAGATGATTATAAGTTTAGAAACATGTCCATAGTGGTTGATTGTAGTGGTCATAGCATGATTAGCTAGTGGGAAATTCATGATAATTTTTTCAGCCTTAACATGGTACAAATAGTGGAAAGCAAGGTTTTTGACAGGGGTAATCACTAGTTCTAAGGTTGGGGGGGCCTGATGCCACCAAGTAATGTTGAATTTTAGTAAAGTTGTAGAATTCAAGTTGAAAGCTTGCACATCATAGGAGGATTCAAGAATAATGGATATTGGATATCTTCCTGTAACTTATGTAAATACTATACATATGTTGTTTGTTTTGGTCTGGTTTTCCTACTCGATCCTTGGTTTTGGTCCTTTGTCCTTGGTTTTCTTCACTTGAGATTTTGAATTCTCACTCTGTTCATTGAGGAATAGATGTCCCCAACTGGAGACACTAATGGAACCCCTAAAAAATTCTTGGTTTCATCCTTGAATTTGTAAATTTTAGTGAGTTTTAAATTTCTAGACATAGGGTTATGCTCACTAATATTTCATAAGGATTTTTCTGTCAAAATATCACCTAAGACACCCTTAAATAAAATCCCTCATCAATGATATAATCTATAATTGACCTCCTATCATCGGTTTTTGGTCATCCTAAAACATCTCGAGTCATTAAAACTTATGGAGTAACTGATCCCTCATGCCTAGGTCTGACATTCTTTTATTTAATAAGTTTTATCGATTAACCTTATTTGGACTTTACATCCTTTTAAAATATTATGTTTTAAGAGGATTGATCCCTTTTATATGTTGTTCTAGGTACTACCCTTTCACATAACAACTTGTGAGCATGTGCTTAATTATCCTACTTAAGTCTCATTTATAGCTTCCCTTTACCACTCACCACAAATAGCTTTATGGATGCACATTTGAATCCGTGATGAGTGATAAGTAGTATTTCCTTTGTTTTGTGTATCATAGATAGTGTTGTGAACCTATGATTCAAATTAACAATGTGTGATGCTTAGGTTTCTCTTTGTATCACTAGATTCTTTCATATCGCTAATTGCTTGAGATTTTTTACTCTTGAATTAGCGATGGGCGATGACCTCTAGGACTCTTTATTTTTCTTTCCATCCCTCATCATGGATAGTTGTATGTTGGTTTTCTCCAAATTGGTGATGAGCAATGGAGGCCACTGGTTAATGTAGATCATCATTATTTTTCATTTATTGTTGATATAGTCTCAAATTTGAAACATGAATTAGTGACACAAGATGTATGATGAAGATTTCCAAAATGAAAAATAATTTAATGGTCTAAATTTTATCATGAGCAATGCTCTCATCATTGATTAAACTTTGGAGGGGTGGGGAAAATTTGTGACACATGATGCAATGTTTTAGGGAATATTCTCTTCAAATGCTTGCTTCTTGTACTTTGCTGATATAAATGAAAAGGGCATGGATTGGGTGGGTGGTGCATGTTAATTGTCAGATCATAGGTGACTAATGAAGATTAAGGGAAGACATGGTAGCATTTGAGGTTTTATCACTGATTTTTAGGAACACATTGTAAAAGCCAAAAACAATGCTCAAGGTTGTCATTGATGGAGTTTTAATCCTCAAATATTGATGGTTTGGATTCAAAGATGAACTACTAATTTATTTTCTAATTTTTCAACTCACTTGTGTGAGGATCTAGATTCAATCATTAATTTCTACATGCTCCAAATTGTCTATTTAATGTAGATTGCCTATTGTTTGATCTCACCATTTTTTAGTCATTATAAAATGTGAAGTGTGGGTCATAGAATAAGTGGGAAAGTGTTGAGCTTTCAACTACAGATGTGTTGATGTTTTCTTCCCTAGTGAGTTAGATTTTTTTTATGAGCTCTATTTAATTCATACTCTAGTTTGTCTAGGAGTTTCATATTTCTGGGGCTAGTTGAAGTTGTTTGGGTTTGTGAGTATGCTTTCCTACAAATTTAATTTAGGAGCTCAAATTTGGTTAGTTTTATCTCAATTTAGATTTGCTAGCATTTATCCTATGTTCTACAAATATGGGTAAGTCGGGTATGTAAATTCAAACAACTAGGAGGTCTAGATGACTTAGTGTGTTTGAGTTTCAAGAGGAAATGTCTATGACTGAGCAAGAAGTCCCTGGGAATTTTGTGGCTCCAAAGGGTAAACATAATGCTCGTAGTCAAAGGAAGAAGGATATTGTTAAAAGAACGTAAAATTCAAGAAACAAGGCCATTTCACAAGAATTGGTCAAGAAGAAACTAGATAAGCCTGAGAGGAAGTCCAAGAAAAGAATCAAGTATCACAAGGCCTACCTAGGGAGACACAATTCTTCCATTTAGATTTTTGATATCCTTTCAGATGGTGGAGGTGATATTGACTTGAGATACAACCATTATCTGCTCTTTCTAGTGTCATATGAAGACTCTGACGAGGAATTAGTGATGGTTCCTCTAGTTGCATCACAAATAAGGAGTGGACAAGCATACTCTAATGCTAAAAACTCAAAGTAGTGTCTCCACCCTATTTTTATTTGATGATATCATCACCACTACATCAGGATCATCCTTCTTAGCTTATGTGTGGTTTTTTCCCTTGTGCATACATGGAAGTATTTTAGTTGGTATAATGAAGAATGTTTTTGCTCGATGTGGATGCTACAACAATGACTAAAAATACATTGTGGGTGATTTGGTTACTGTCCATCAACAACTTATAAAATTTTTATGCAAATGATTACATCTAACCATCTAGAAAATTTCTCAAATTCATTTGAAATTAGTTTTGAAATGAAATGTGCAATGTAATCGTAATTCAATCGGATGTTTGTTGCTCCCTTTTTCTATAAAAGGGATTTCATGGCTGATTACAAGGGTTGGAGTCTTGAGTGTCAAAGTGCTCTAGGTGAAAAGTGAAGCTAAAAATAGAGTGGATCATAAATAGATGAATTAATGGGTAGATCAAAATGGAAATCTAGGGTTTGAGTCATGTATAGAATGGTCTTAAAATAGCTTTACAACAAAATCAATAATATAAGAAAATATTAGTTATAAGGATTATACTCTCCTATGTAATGTTCTTCAGACTATGAATTAAAATGGTTAATGAAATTCTTGTTTATCTTCGGTTGTTTCAATTGAGTGTGTGAGTTTATTTTTGCTTCAATTTAAAGAATTGGCTAAAATGCTTAAATAAGTTCATATTCGTGTTTAAGAGGAGAGAACATAGGATTTTATCAACAATTCTATTTTAGATGCAGTGAGTTGAATGCTGCAAAGTATTATATCAATAGCCCATCAATTAATGAGTAAAAGTGCTATGGTATTACTAGTTGTTATAGATATGACTCCATTTTCCTAATAGATGAAGCACTATTATTTCCATTAAGTTATTTAAAGAATTTTGTTAGCAATGCACATGACTGGAGGCTTGGAACAAGAATATAAAATCAATTTAAAACTTTCAATTACAATGTATAAATATGAAGTACTATCCCATTCCTTGCAATAGACTATAGTTTATTTAAAGGTCTGCCAAATCTTTAAAGAATGTTGTCTATTTGCACCTTATAAGAATTTATCTATGTACATAAGTGTTCTTGTTTAAATGAATATCACATGAACATGTTTAGGATCACCCTCCTAGGTTTCACAGAGCCCGAAGTGAAGAAGTAAGGACCTTAGAATTCTTACTTAAGTGTTGGCCAATCCTCACCCTTGTTGATAATTGAATTCTGGAAGATTCATATGGAAGTGGTAAGATTAAGTTTGGGTCAAGAAAAATAACCAACAACATATTTGAAAAATGTGGAGAAAGGATTGGACAAATTGGATTGATGTCAAAATATAAAGTATAAAGATAAATATTTGGTGCCTGGAAGAAGTGGTGTCAAGTGATGGTCTTAGGAGAATCCAAAACCTCCTACTAATCATAATTTAAAAATCTAACCTTTTTATTGTGTGAATGTAGGCATAGGTGCCAAACACATTTAAACATCATTAGTCAACATGTTTAATAGTATGAGGTGGCACTCACAATAGTCCTATGATGGTAAGACATTAATATTAAAAGATAATATTATCTTGATTCTTCTATGCAAGCAAGATTTTAAGCATGCCTTCCTCGTCCTAATTTTCATTTCCAAGGCCAGCTCAAGAATGTGAATTAATGGAAATTTTCTTTAAATTGGAGCTTTCTAAAGGCATAAACACACTTAATTAGGGTTTATGTTGAAGCAAAATTTATAGTGCCTATGTTCATGGTAGGAAGGTGCACATCGACTCTGGCTTGGCTCCACTATCAAAGCTTGTGGTATATGAGGTAAAGTGATAAAAGTTTCTAATTTAGGTTGTAGTACCCAGCTGCATGCTTTAAGTGTGGCCATTGTTCAATATTGGACTACAAAATGGAGTATCATCTAAGAAATTATAGAGCCTCGATTGCCATTTTCCCATGGGAGATACCCTTTTTAGGCTATGTTGAGAAGGAGCATTTACAACAAGAATTTAAGGTAAATTGTTCTACCATTCTCAATTGTATTGACTTGGTAATAAGAGAGGAAATCCTACATACTGAATCTCAAAAACTAATTTTCCTACAAATCTCTTATGCATTTTCATTTCCAATGTGTTGGATTTAGTGCAAAATTTTAATTCGATTTAGTCCATTGCAAATAAGGTACTGAACGAAGTTTATCTAGAAGATAATGCTTTGTTGAAAAGCATCCAAGCATATGATTTTAGTTAGGATGAGGGCTTTGTTGGTGGTTTATTTCCATGGCATTACCTTTTGCATAAAAAAAGGTATGTCAATGCTTATAAGGGTATGAAGCTATGTCTACTCAAAGACTCTTTAAGTTACCTATATATAACATTCAATAATCACCATTTTGATTCGATGGGGATGAAATTGACAAATTCAAGAAAAATTTCCATGCCATCTCAATTATCATGACACATGACTATCTAAAAGGCCTCCAAGTAAGTATTGCACCACTAATTCATAAAGCAATCAAGGATAATTTTTAGGTGCCAGACATAAACATACAATGTATTCTCAAGCTTTAATAGCAAACCAAATGCAGGGGACGGTTCAAGAGGAACAAGGTGAAAATTCAATTCAATGTTCTCACATGGGAAATTAATGACTTCATGGTTGAAATGGTTTTGTTTAATGTATAGGTGCATGACACTATAGGTAGCAGTAAAATATTGTATAGGGGGTACAAATTTAGGGTTTTGATAAAAAAATTTAGGCAGTTAAGTAGATAAAAATGTCTCTATGATTATGATCTATTTGCAAAAGTAGACACTCTTGCCTTCTATGACAATTTTGTAATTATCTATTATGATTATCAATATAATATGCAAGACACCTAAACTTTTGTTCAAAAAAATATAACTTCAAATTGATATTTAACATAAAAAATAAAATATAATAAACATTGAAAAACAAAACTAAAATTAAAATATAATTATTAAATAAATAAAAATAACTTTTAAATAAAACAGATATTTTTTAAATAAAAATAATAGTTATTTGAAATATAAAAAATAAAAAATTATAATTGACATAATTAAAATTAAATTGACTTATATCCTTATATAGCAAAAATAATTATTCAATTATTCAAATACTGTAGCTCCATCTTAATTCTAGAAGCAGACCTAGAATTGATGGTCACTTCTATTTGCCATATGAAAATTTCATGATAGTTTGGTCCTTTAAATGTTTTTCAAATCGTCAAAAAAACTGTTTTATTTATGAATTTTTTATATAATTTTTTTATAAATACAATATATTGAAAAAGTAGTATAAAAATCCTAAATATTTTCTAACAAACAAGAACTTTTTAAATTTATATTAAAAATAAATCTGGTTAAAAAAAATAAAAGTGAAAAACAATGAATAATATTGGTAAAAATTAAAAATCTTAAATTTTACTTTTACAATTAAGATTCTAAATTTATATTAGAAAATATTAAAATAAATTAAATAAAGATTCTAAATTAATTTGTTTTTATAGCATGATATATATTAATATTATTAATTAAAATATTATATTATATTTTTTATAATAATTTTTGACGATATAATAATAATTTAAAGTGTTATGTATATGATTATATAAAAATAAATTTTATAATTCTAATATCCCATCTAAAACTGAAAAAATACTCAAATTCCAAGCCCCTGAAGCACCTCTCAACAGATCCTGGGTATGGCTGTTTTTCCTTTCAGAGTTCTTCATTAAAAGAATCCTTTCATTTACATTTGTTCTGTCAATGAAATCAGGGGATTATCATTACATTATGATAGATTGTATCTGCGTTCTTAGTATAACTCTGCATAGCCATTAGCCATGGCAGCTAATTAGGCGTTAGCCTAGGGTAACTGTTACTTTAGATCCTGAACTCAACGGTTGATATAAATCCCTTATCTCAAGAGGTCTTATTGATGGTTCTCAAACCTAATTCCAACTCTAATGGAAATGTAATAGATCAAATTTCATTTTGAACACAGAATAATAAAATTAGATTCATAACACCCAAATGGTTATTACATATATTTATACTCACATTATGCAAGAACGTAGTGATTCGAATAAGACTACTATGAGATCTATTCAGGGAGTATGAGAACAATAATGATAGGGTTTGATCATTTGCTTTGATGGAGGTTATTACTTTAAAGGTTATTGACGCAAGTTGCCAAAGATTAGATCGAGAAATTTTATATGTTATATTTCATGTATATGTGACTTAAAAGAGGCACTCAGATGCAGCTAATGTGGTAATTTCTTTCACAGGCACCAGGGATTCGTTAAGCCGCTGCATAAATGTTCAAAGTTGAGAATAGTTGTATGTTGTGCTGCTTCCTTGAAATGAGATATCGTAGCTGATTGGAGAAGCAACAATGCAGATCACAGCTCTTCTAATAGCTGTTAGAATGAAAGAGGGACAAAGAAACATGAACAGAAAACAGTTTTCAATTCATTCATGTAAAAACTATTAACATTCATACATCGCTGTTGCTACAAGTAGTACAAGATTTTGCACATTACAGTCACTCTTACAAACACCTTATGAGCTGCTGCTCATTCATACAGACATGAACATACATCTTACTGTTGCTGGAGCTTCTGCTCCTTACACGAGTACATATCATTAAACAAGGAAGCATTACAAAGAGCTTCAGCTCATCCATACATAGGCAGGGACGCCTTGAAAACTTCTTACACCTTGCAGCTCTGTGGAGCTAGACTCTTCACGAAGAATGCATACCAAAACATAGAATTCAGCATATCCAAGGACAGAGAACTAACATAAAATAATATATTACTTAGCACCCATAAAACGTGTCACGTGCAGAGGAATTAATGCAATATCTTTACAAATCTTTTCGAATCTTATTTCAAGATCCTCCTTCTTAATTTGTCTTGAATGCTGTTATGGAGGCTGATACTGAGAACATAGGCTTAGTTGAAGTAGTTGAGATTATATTTCCAACACTCCCCTTAATCTCAACTATGAATCTCATCAATTTTCGTAATTCTGCAGCTTTGCATGCCGCCTCCTTTTTTTAACTATTGCTCCACAACCTATTTTTTGGTTGTGGCTTTGGTTCTCTTGGCTGTTTCTACAGCAATCCCACCTTCCTTGAGAAACAATGATTCCTTCTGTGATTTACCATGATCGCCATCAACTCATTTTTCAACAACTTTGTTTTGAGATACAGCTGGGTCTCGAGATCTTCCAAACTGTGCTCCTCTTCTTTTTTATGCCTTTAGCGGCTTCCCATTTCTCTTTTGCATTTATTTCACAAGCTTCTCGTGCTACTTTAACAGCCTTCTCCTCCTACGGAATTTAAACTATTGCAACTTATTTCTAGCAGCTGTGCCTTCCTTTCTCTTCAGATTTGGCTTGACAAAAACTAGCAATCCTGACCTCAAGTGGAGTTCACCTTCCTTTTGAACAGCCATTTCTTTCTAAAAACTGTCTTTGGTGATTAATCTTCCTACAAGCAAAGACTTGGATTTGGCGATTTGAGCGCCCTCGCTTTACCTTCATAAAATCCAGGGATCTACCAATCTTCGTCCCTCCAACAGCTGCGGTTGTACTTTAGTGACTTCCTCCTTTGGTAGAGACAATCTCGTGCGATATTCTCTATTCCTTTGACTACAGCATAAGCCTCTTCAATTTCTTCATGCATTAGCCAAATTGTGGCGGCAGTGATTCCCTGTCTTCTTTACATTAAAACTGGGTGATGACTATCTTTGAATGCGATCAGGTAGATCTCATTTGGTTTCTGCAACATCTTCTTCTGCAAACTTTCACTAATCACAAAATGCATTGCTTTGGTCTAACCTCTTTTCAACAGCGAACCATGAACATTTACTTCTGCAAGTTTTCAAACCTAGATAATTATCTCGAACCTGCTCTAATACCATTTGCTGGAACGAAAGAGGGACAAAGAAACATGAACAGAAAACAGTTCTAAGTCATTCATTTAAAAACTATTACATTCATACATCGTTGTTGCTACAGAGAGTACAAACTTTTCCACATTACAGTCATTCTTACAAACACCTTATGAGCTGCTGCTCATTCATACAGACATGAACATACATCTTACTACTGCTCGAGCTTCTGCTCCTTACCCGAGTACATATTGTTAAACAATGAAGCATTACAAAGAGCTTCAGCTCATCCATACATAGACAGGGACGCCATTGAAAACTTCTTACACCTTGCAGCTCTACGGAGCTGGACTCTTCAGAGAGAATGCATACAAAAACATATTTCAATCAATATATAGAAAGTTCAGCATATACGAAGGACAAAGGACTCAATATAAAATAATATATTACTTAGCACCAATAAAACGTGTGACCTGCACAGGAATGAATGCGATATTCTCACAAATCTTTTCAAATCTTATTTCACGACCCTTCTTCTTAATTTGTTTTCAATGCTACTACGGAGACAAGACAGGTTTAGTTGGAGTAGTTGAGATTATATTCCAAACAATAACTTGCATGAGTCTCTTTGTTAAAAGGTCAGTCTTGCTTGATCGCAGCTTTTGATTGCTGCTGTCTAAAACCTCTTTTACACAGAGAAAAGTGTAGCAGAATTTCAATATTTCAGTCAATCAGTTTTTTAGTATCGCTGTTAGCACTGTTTTATAAGCAGATCTATTCATTTTATTTTATCTCAGTTCTCAGTATAGTGTAAGAACTTTAGAATTCTATCTTTCAGTTTGTTTTAGAACATGACGATACAGAAAAGCAAAAGGGAAGATATGTTAACCCTAAAACTAGCTATAATTTAACCCTAAAATTCTGTTGAAAACTAAATATTTCAGATTAGATAGGATCCTTTCTCTGGGAGATGTCCATCATATGTCATAGTAATGTTTATTGGAATCTATATATATTAATGGAAAATCCTCCTGTTGCAGGATCTTCTTCACAGATTTAGATTAGAACAAAGTGAAACACAGATAAATGATTGTTAATATGAAAACATTTGGAATTCAATTGAGAATATGAAAAAACGGAAATTCTGAATTTATTACACTTATAGATCTAACAGAAAATAAACACTTCCAAAAGATTTGTCTTCACATTGTTTCCATAGATTTTAATCCTGAAATGATTAATAACATATAGAAAATCATATTAATCCAAATATATATTCTAAATAGATCAAGCTATTAGAAAACAAAACAACAGAACCTAGTAACCTAGTAAAAATTCACAACTTATGGAATGTAAACATTCGCTTGACATCTAAGATGGAATCTAGACAAACATGCCTGGCTTAGGTTGAAAGCCAAATATTGTGTTATAGCTATTAGATCTGACAGGCTGAGGAAGCCTGATCCGACTCCAGCTTCTCTCACATAAATTATAGACAAACAGCTTAGTATTACTATGCCTAGCTTTGATGCACAGAAAATTCCCAACCCCAACATACTGGCACTCTGTAGATGGAAGTAATTCTTCAACTGAATAGCCCGCCTTTATATGTTTACGGCACATATCAGGAGGCATTCTTGTCATCTCCCTCCAACTCCACATTGACTTTTCCTCGTCTCTAAACAATTCCCATACGATCAAGTGAGAGCTCACTATGTTTAGGTCTGGGTCGATCTCTAGATATGTTACTACATACACTACCGACGACCCACATACATCCATTTCGCAGAACCATGAGTTTATCATATCCCCCAAAATTAATAGATTCGTATCTGGGAAGGACACGAACTCCACTCGCTTAGCTTCCATGTTCCAAATTAAAAATTCCATGTTGACTGAAGCACAGATGATAAGACCCTTGGCACAACGAACATATGAAGGAATAAAATCCTCTTTGCTAATAGGCAACTTAAGTTCAACCTCCCATGACATTTCAAAGAAACGGTAAATTTCTATACAACTGGGGTTTTCTTCTTTTGGGAAACCCAAAATTTTGTAGGAATCTCCGTTGTCCATTATTGCCGCTACATTTACTTTCTCTTCTATGACTGCTGGAATCTCTCTGTATGTGTTTGTAAGTGGATTGCAGATCATGTACTTTTTCCGAGGCTCTGTGATTTCGATTAGCAGTAGGCCCGCACCTGATTTAGTAAAATTTCTGGAATATCCTTGTGAGAGATTTTCAGCTGTTGGGCTTGGCAAGAAACAAAAGGAAATAGTCTTCCATGATTGCGTGAGAAAACAGTAGGCCGCGGCATGCGTTTCACTGCAGAGGAGAATCCACGGATCTCTCTCCGGTATTAGAGACAGAAATCTTTTGAAGGATAAGAGCCTATTCCATTCCTTACACACAATGCGAAATCGAGAACTAAACTCCATCAGTAGAGTGGAAAATATCCTTTCAAGCATATAATCAGAGCATTCAGACCAAACTGATTCTTCATCAATCCTTTCATTGCCTGCAGTTCCCTTTCCCTTCTCCTTCGTATTCAGTAGTAATTCAGATCCTTCTAGACCTGCATCTTCATTCTCAGTAATGCGCATACGCTTGGCATCCATTATAATCTCTGTACAGAGTATATTTGATCCTTCAATTGAATCCGTTGGATGTACACACACAAATTATTCTGCTCTATTCGCCTATCTTGCCCTAAATATGTCTTGCCATATCTTGCCCTAAGTACATATCTTGCCCTGAGTTGTCTTATTTTGCCCTATTTTGCCCTATCATGCCCTAAATATATGTCTTGCCTACGTGTCAATCTTATCCTAAATATATGTATTGTCTATGTGTCTGAAATATATGTATTGTTACCTTGCTGTTTTTGTCTTAGGTTAGAGGCGATGGTTGATTAGTTAAGCATATTAAATAATTGTGATACCATTCATCTATGTCTAACATTTTTAATATTATTATATTAATTGTTTTGAATTTATTAATATTATTGTATAGTAATTGTAAATTAATTGTTAGGTTACAATTGAATAAAATTTATTTCTTGGATCTAAAGACAATAAATCTTATCATGCCACATTGACACACCAATTAAAAACAGCATAATATACAACTATGAATCTATCATTTTTAGATCATCATTTTAAACAGCGCAACAAAAAATTAATATGACATGATATTTAATAATTTAGACCTCAAACTCTAACTATAAATAGAGGCCTTACTAATAAAGCCTCCATAATAAAAACAGGGATTGATTATAAATAAAAGACTGAAACTAATAAAATTGATTATATTATTAATAAATAAATAAAATGTTTAGATAAAATAATCTAGTAGAAATATTTTTAATATATTTATTGTTTAGGTGATTTTTCAAGACCATTTAACCCTAAAGAAATACAAAAATATAGATTACATATATATTAAAAAATATATAAAACCCTGTAAAATGTTTTTTCCTTTTCAAAAACACTTAAGAAAGTAAAAATAATATTTTAACTAAGAAAATAATGTCAATAAAATTAAACTAACATGAATAAATAAATTATTTTATTTAATTAAAAGATAGAAAGAGATCTAATGTGTTGTCACTAGTATGTTAGAAAAACTCTTCAAGAATTTTTCTAGAGGGAAATAAGGGTAGAGTTTATTGTCTTAAGTGTATCAACTAATGATCTTACTTTTTATCTTAAATTTTATATTCATTTACACATAAAATTAATATTTAATAAATATAATATTAGGAAAAATATAAATATAAATGTACATTAATTTTTTCATCCTTTTTTTCCACTAATTTTTTATTTATTTATAATATGTTTGAAAAAAGAACTAAAGAAATTATTGGAGGAATGTAGAGTAAGATTAAAATATTATCTATCTTTTTTTTATTTAGTTATGTAATTATGTATTTGTAGAGTTTAAATTAATATTGTAATCAAAAATGTTAAATGTATAAAGTATTTAAGAAGAATGAGGAGTTGACGAAATTAGATTCTATTGTGGTGGTCTAGGAAATGGAGGTGGAGATGGAGAGGGAGTAGGAATAGGATATTCACTAGTCAGACCTTGAGTTGACAAGATAAATTTCCTATGAGGTGAATACAATGGTGAGTTGTGTGGAGGTGACCTATGAAGAGGACAATGAATAGGAGTGTCCATTTTTGAAGAAGAAAATGAAGGTGAAGATGAGGAAGGATATTGGGACCTTAGAGGATAAGTAGATTGAGAGCATGTTCTTTTCCTCCTTTAACACGAAACATGCTCTTTTGTAGACTCACTATCATCTATTTCAACAACCACTAGACCCTTTAAATATTTCTTCTTTGTATCAATAACTCTAGATTCTATTTTATCTTTTAATACTTTAGTTTCTACACTTGATGATTCTTTAGTATTTATCTTTTATTCTATCACATCCCCCACATCATGTTGCCTCCCATGGTGGATGACTGTGGAGGAAAAATAAATAAATAAATAAGATTAGACTTCTCCAAAGGAGGAATAATAGGGAGATAGTCCATATTTATAAGGCATGTTAGGAGTAAGGAAGGATGAAATGTGCATGAAAAAATAGATGCTATAGTTAGAAGAAATAATTAATATAGAAGACAACCATCATTAAAGAATATTGTGATGAGGAATTGAATAGGAGTGTCATGCCATTAATAAGGTATGGTAGGTCCTTACTCTAAAAGAAGAGACTTGAAGTCACATGAAGAGGATTCTAGAAACTACTATTAAAAATCCTCACTACTACCTTGTGTGCAGAAATTCATGGGTATTAGCAAGAAAAAATAAGATGAGGGAGCATAAGGGAGAAAAAAGGATAAAAAAGAGTGTGAAAGGAGAAGTTGAGTAGGTATATGGGTAGGAAATGCATGAAACAAATTTGTTAGAAGCATTTAGAAACTCTCAAGATAGGAAATTTTTGTAGGAGAAAAAGAAAAATTCCAAAACCATTCTAGTATCCTCTTTTCCTACACTAAAAAGTGAAGATTAGAGGGTAGAGAGAGAGAAGCAAAAGTTGAGTAGAGTGAAAGAAAGACAATATGCAGAAAGTATGAGGGTGGAACAAGATCTATCTGAAGAAACATGTTCACATAAAATATTGTGGTTGTAGGATATGCACATGATTGAATTGTTGGAAAAGGTGATATAATTTTAAAACAAATGTAATTGGTAAGTGCATAGAAAAAATCCCCTAATTGTTGCCAACACTCATAATACCTACATTGAAATGGGAGCTTTGAACATGCAAAGAACTAGTAAAAAAACATGAGGAAAGGATGAAGGAGGAGCCAAATTGTTAGGTACTCATCAAATTTTATTAATGTTTGAATGAGAAATTGTCAACTACGTGTGGACTCTATTTTTTCTAAAACTATAGGAATTGAGTAGTCCCCTATAAATTGTAGTGTGATTGGTAAAAAAATTTCATGTGATGGGTGTCAATTGTATGAAATTGGTGACTTTTCCATGATGTTTCCCATTGATGTCAAAAATTGCAAAGAATTTTTGATGAGGTCCTTGATCATGAGTTTGTGATTATGCCATTTCATGAGTATTTGATTAAGTCCTTGATGCTATGTTTTTCACTAAAAAATGTATATTTGGACATTTTTACACTCATTTGAGTCTCTTATGAATTTTGGCTTGATTTTTCCCAGATTTAATGTTGTAATGTGGTCAACACATTCACATTAGGTCTTGGATCCTTGTGAATCATTAAGAATTCTAGGATGTCTTGTACAAGTGTTGTGAAGTGTTGTAACCAACTTTCACACTTTTCTAGGACCATTTCATTATGATTCACTTAAATAACCTCTTTTTATCACTTACAAGTCTTATTTCAAAGTGTTGTAAATAGTTGTAACAAAATTTCATGCTTTTCTAGGCTTATCATCATTAATTTGACCCTTTCTTATGTTTAAATGGCCCCTTAATGCAATTTTTGGCCCTACTTAAGTGTTTTTTGAAGGTTTGAGTTAGTTTTATGTATTCTTGAAGGTATCATTCTTATGTGCCATAAGATCAACCCTAGGAAGAGAGTTAATATGTTCATCACATGTCATAATTGGAGTAGGAAAGATAGCTTCATCACTCATAGGAAAGGCATCAAGAGAAGGATGACTAGGAGTTTCATGGTTACTAATGATTGGTATTTTGTGTTTAGGGAATGAAGGAATGAATGTTTCAGAAGCTTCACCAATGGTATCTTCTAACACTAAACTATCTTCTTCATGTGTAGAGAAGATATTAGGAGAATAAAATGGTTGATTGTCATCTATACTTACATCCTCATGTCCTATAGTGTCTTCTTGAGAAGGAGAAGTAGGATTTTCATAATTCATGCCATCCACACAAATGTGTTTGTCATGATCATTCTCAATTGTAGCATTTTCATCATTAGGGGAGGTGTTGGGAGATGAATGGGGACTAAGTAAGGTAGGGGCAATTATTTCATTGTTGTGTGTCATAAGGTTTTTGCAAGTGGGAGGAGAAGGAAGAAAATCAAGACTTTCATAATCTTCAATAATTGTGTCTTGTTTCATCAAGATTTATGCATCACCAATGGGAGAGATATTATGAGAAGATCAATGATGATTATCATGATTATCAATGCATGCATCCTTTTTGGGAAAACTTTTAGTGGATGATTTAGAAGAGAGGAATTATTCTAAGGCTTCATCTAACTTTGCAAAATCATCACTGATAAAGGGTTTGTGGGATAAATTATCATTAATTGGTTCAGGTCTGTCATCACAAGCCTTAGTGGATGGAATTGGGGAGAGAAAACCTTGTAGGGTTTCATCTAACCTATCCAAGTCATCATTACTAAGAGGTTTGGATAATTGGATCATTTGATGTGTTTCGTGATTGATTGTTTATATGTGCTAATGTTTCCTCAATGTAAGTTGATCTAAAAGGACTATGAAATAGAGTTGAAAATGGAACTTGCAAGAGTATAAATTCAATGAATGTAAACAATGCTTATTGCTAACAATTTAAATGTATAAGAAGATATGTAAAAGGAAATTGAAGGTCATAGGATGCAATACAATTTTTTTAGATTTCAAACAAAGTAATTTTCTAATTACAATATGTAAGAATCTAAAAGATGAAATGTTGTAAATGTAATAGTGAAATTTAAACAATGCATGAAATGAGATAATTGAAGCAAAATGTAATAAAATACATGCTACAAAAATGCAACTGATTGATATATACAACTAAAGGTACCAAATAGAAGCCTAAGAATATTTTTTTGAGTTTTGTAAGGTGTTGTTTAAGGGATTAGAAGGGACTGATTCGCCCAAGGTGGAAAAATGATTCCTAGTATGGACTCTTTTTAAAAAAAATAAAAATTAGAACTAATTTTGATGTGTTTTGAGTGCTATGGTGCAGGTCTAAATGAAAAAAGAAAATTTTTAGAAAATTTCAATTATTAAAGATGCAAAAAGGAAACCTATTATGCACTTTTACACATGCAAAAATGAAACCCTAGAATTCAAGCTAAATAATGCAAATTGCAATGAAAACAAATCTAGGATGATGAATGGAATCAAAAATTATAAAAGAAGGGATTCAAATGTCTGGTTGATCAAAATGAAAAATAGATTTTTCAGATCCTAAGACTTTCTCTTGCACTTCTAGGGTTTTTCACCTAAAATGAGAGAGATAGGGTCCAAATATTCTTATAAATCACTCAAATTAGGATGTTTATAATGTTTTATAATGTAAATTAACTTAACTAAATGCAATTGATTAATCTAAATGACTGGAAATGAATGAAAAATAAGATTTATGCCTTGTCTGAAAACACAGTGCTGATTGCAAATATGAACTAGAAACTCAACCAAATGAAAACATAAATTGATGAGACTGAATAGAGTGCACTTGGAATGTGGATGGAGACTAGAAATTGCTTCTAAAATGCTTTTGATGCTGAAATTTTTTCCTAGTGGGAATCATTTGCCATTCTGGGTGAATTAGTCCTAGTACTGCCATGCTGTAATAGAGCCCGTTTCTAACAAAAGGGTACTAAAAAATGTAAAAATCCAAAAATTTACCTTGGAGTGGAACTCATTCACCACCCATGGTGAATGAGTCCACTTTTGAATTTCTAAATTTTCAAAGGTGTATTTTGAAGCTTTCAATCTGCACTTTGATGCCTTATAGGTGTATGCTTCTGAAAACTCTGATTTACGGGTCTAAAATTGAAATTTTGTTGATTCTTTGACTTGAATGATGAAGGGATGACTTGAATGACTTCACAACTTGATATTTAATGTTTTCCAAGCTTCCAAAGGACCTAAATCTACAAACACACAAGAAGAAGAAGAGAAATGTTGATTGTTAGGGCATGAGGGTTTGGCTTGGTCAAACCCTATTTAGGTAATTAAACCAACGTGATGAAATAAAGTAATGAAACATGAAACAATGGAGATTATTACCTTTCCATAATGATTTGATCTTAAAAAAATTCAACAATGGAGGAAGATTTGGCCCTTGAATGTTTTAGAAAGCTAACTTGAAGACTTCTAATGAAGAAACCTTAACTTGCTTGACTTGGATGAGAAGATAGAAGATGAATTAATGATGAGAGATGTAAGAATGAGTTTTTAGATGTAAAATGAGGATAAAAACACTTATTTATAGACAATTGTACCTTAGTATCTTGTTAGTACCTCATCACAGGCTGACATGTAGCAAAATTAATTCAAATTTTAGTTTATTTCCTACTCAAAGGTCAAAATGCGGCTAGATATGACTCATTTTACACACATGGTGAATGGGTCCCACCTGGATGGGACTAATTCTTGATGCATGACAAATGGGTCCCACAGGGGCCATTCTGACACCTAAGAAGCCAAGGAATTTGGAAATAAGGTTTAAAATGCCATCTTGTCAGGTGTTTGGTCAATTAAAGCCTTGGGATGCACAATATGTGCTAATTAGGGTCTATTAGTTATGATGTAAATGTCAAATAGGGCTTGGGACACATAAATCAATGTGAAAGTGTGATTAAGTACACTTTACAACATTAAAATTAGGTCCACATAGTCTAGAAAGGCACACAAACCAATGTGAAAGTGTAAATCACATTACAACACTAGTTTAGAGTTAAATTTAAGTTAAGAACCTTCTAGATTGATGCAATAATGTTTTTGAAAAGGAAAAAATAGGTTTTACAGGGACCTAAAACCGCAAAGTTTAAACAACAAAATAGGTTAATTAAGTCTAATTTTTGTAATAATGTTATTAAACACATTTAATAAGATATGAAGATTTTGATAAGTGAAGAACCTTCTAGATTGATGTAATAATGTTATTAAACACATTTAATAATGTTGAATTAAGAAGAAATAGGTTAATTAAGTCTAGAAAAGTGTGAAATTCCTTTACAAGACTTTACAACACCTTTACAAGACATGATTAAAAGCATTCTATTTGATTTGCAATGGTCCAAGACCTAGTGTGGACACATAAAATGCCTCACAAAACTAGATTAAGACCTCATTAGGTCCATTTTATCATGAATTAATCCCATGTCAAGAAAAGGGTCCTTTTTTTTCTATGACACAGATTCCTTCCTTGACTATTCCTGATAGCATTCCTAATTTGTATGTGGCATGACATGTTATATACTCTTCCACCATACCATCTATAAGCATTCCATTTACTTGACCTATTACTACATACAATCCATCACCGCTTTCCCTTCCACCTCATACCACTTACATTGACCCTCTCATAACTCAACTTTTTGAAACCATCTCCTCTATGAAAAAATAAATATCCACCATAAACCAACATTAGAATGGACTAGTGGTCCATAACATTGTGTTATATTAAAAAAAATGGGTGGGACTATGGAGCATGGGAAAGAAAAGCAAGATTTTGAATCTTTGAACAATGGAGCAGGCTGTGGAGCAATATTTGAGGAATCCTAGGAAGAATCGATGCATGTTCTAAGTAAGGAGAAAGGTATGGATGAATCTAATGAGAAGGACACCAGAGACAAAATTCAGCTGGACTCGGGAGGAAAGATAAACCTAGGGGGGTCACATGAAGGACAAAAAGGTGAAATTTCCAATGAAGTGGTAGGGACCACTGATAGGGAAGGAGCAAAGCACAAAAATTAGTCTTTGTTGATGGTGTTAAGCCAAATGGAAAATTTATTTTCCCTCTAGTGCATAATTTTTCTGACCCAGTGAAAGGTAAGTTTGCCATCTCTATGCCTAATTTAATTATTGATCATAATATTGCTTTGATGGAAAAAGTTTTGGTTGGAAATTTTATGGGCCCTAGACCAAATGTTGAAGTGGTTAGGGAGTTTGTCAAAAATAAGTGAAGAATCAATGGGAAGGTAATGGTGGCTGCTCTTCCTAAAGGATTCTTTGCCTATGAGTTCACCTGCAAGGAGGATATTTTGGCTGTGAGGAGTGGTGGACCTTGGGTCATAGGAAAATATTCCCTATCCCTCAAGAAGTGGACCTCCCATCTGGATCTCTCTAACTCTATTTTTAAGAACATTCCAGTTTGGGCTAGACCCTTGGGTCTCCCTCTGGAATACTGGAGTGAGGACATATTCAATGGCATTGCTAGTTCTTTTGGAGAACTTCTGTCTATTTACCCTATGACAATAGCTAGAAAGTGGTTGGTGTTTACTCAAATTTGTGTGGGAGTTTCATAGAATGTTGACCTCCCCTCTTCAATATATATATAGTCAAAGTTGGGAACCTAGACGTAAACTATAGAGTTTGAGTCTACTCACTTTGCTTGCTTTAAGTGTAGAAAAATGGGGCATTGGGCTAAGAAATGTCCATTAAATGTGAGTAAAGATAAGAAAACCATTAGTCTAACCCTAAAATTGTCTGGAGAAATAAATCTAATGGGGAAGGGAAAGCAAGAAATACCAATACCCTTAATGAGGAGTCTAGAAGGAAACCTAAAACTCAGAGGAATATCACTGTTACCAATGGTGAAACAGAACCCAAGGATCCTAATGTGCAGAAGAATCACCAAATAGGGGGAAAAAATAATGCTGGTCCAAAGGAAGATGGTGAAGAAACCTTAGAGAATTTGGGGGATGGTAAAAGGGATGAGGAATTTGTTTCTTCCACTCTTAAGATTTTATTAGAAGGAAAAGATAATGGGTATCCTAGATTGAAGGATATTCCTATTCCGGGTTTGTCTCTAGATATCGACATTCCTATCTTGAATACTACTTATATATAATTCCCCCCTTCAAGTGACCCTCTTAAAATCGAGAAAAAAACAACTCTGGATTTTTTCAAGTCCACACCTTTGAGAATCTAAGCCAAAACACCAAACTTTCGAGTGAGAATCTGAACCAACTCAAGAATGGCCAGATGGATACACTCCCTTGGGAGCAAAGAAGAATGTATGATAAGGAATGGGAATCTAGTAGAGAGATGGAAAGCCAAGAAGATATTGATTGGGAAGAATTCCTCTCTCATTCAAAGAAAAATAAGGAGAAAAGAAAACATTAGAATACTCTGAGTGGAGTTATTACCAAGAGAAGAGAAAAGGCGAATTATGGAGCTACTAAGCTAAGCCAAGGTAGAAGATCGGGTAGATGGTAGAGAGAGCATGAAAGCTTTTAGGACATAGTAGACGGTGTTCAAAAGACTATTCCAAAGATTCTCCAATCCCCTGGTAAGATATGAAGATTATGTCTCAGAATATAAGAGGGCTCAATAGCCTTCACAAGAGAGATGTTTTGCAAAATTTTGTTAGGGATCATAAACCCGATATTCTCCTCATCCAAGAAACTAAAATGTCCAAAGAGAAGGTGGAGAAGCTCAAAATGTTTCAGAACTATGGAATCCAAGGAAATAGTTCAGATGGTGCATCATGAGGAATTGCAACTTTTTGGAACCAAAACCTTATTAAAGGGGAACCTTTACTGGAGAGCACTAATCATGTGGCTACTAAATTCACACATATCAGAGATAGCTTTAGTTGGATTCAATCAAATATCTATGCTCCCAATGGGAAAGGAGCTAGAAAATATTTGTTGAATGAGCTCTCTACTTTTTGCAGGATTTTTGATAATGACCACTGGATGGTAATGGGAAATTTTAATACTACCCTAATGAATGAAGAAAAATTTGGAGGATCTCAGGTGAATCAAGAGAGTAAATCTTATTTTTTTGACTTCATAAACAATAAGGAGTTGATTGACCTAGATTTGCAAGGAGCCCAATATACATGGTCGAATAGAAGAATTGGTAAGGAACTTATTCAAGTAAGGTTAGATAGAACTCTAATTTATCATAAGTGGCTTATAAACTACCTTTGTTCTCTTAAAGCTCTCTCTAGAGTAGGGTTGGATCACTTTCCCATAATTTTTGTGGTAGATCCTATAAAGGTAAAGAAAAAATCTCCCTATAGATTTGAAAGAATGTGGATATTCCACCCACTTATTTTTGATGAAATTGGGAAATGGTGGAATATTGATATTCAAGGTACTGCTATATTCAAAATTGCTAAAAAAATGAGAAAAGTCAAACACAAATTAAGAAGCTAGAAAAAAGAGTCCTTTGGAAAAAAATATTTGGCATTAAATCTGAAATTCAAATGGAGCTTATGGAGATCCAAGACAAAATTCAGAGGGAAGGATACATTGAAAATAATAAGGCTAAAGAAAATGAGTTGCTAGTGAAACTGCATGACATAATAGCTAAAGAGGATGAGTTCTGGAGGCAAAGATCGAGGGTGTTGTGGCTCTTAGCTCGAGATAGAAATACTAGGTACTTCCATTTGTCTTCCTCAAAGCATAGGGCTTCCAATAGAATCTCTATCATAGAAGTTAATGGTATGAGATTTGAGGAAGAGGAAGACATAAAAAAATTGTCCTCTTCTATAACAACCTTCTTTTAGCAAATGGGAAAATTAATCAAATGGACCATTTTTTCCTATTAGAGGCTATCCCTAAGGTTTTTGGGAGGGAAGATAATGAAAATCTTGCGGCCATCCCCTCTAAGGAGGAAATCATGAAATATATCTTTTCTTTTGAAGGAAATAAGGCTCTTTGCCCTAATGGATTTCCTATGTTCTTTTTCAATGGTTTTGGGATATTGTTGAAATGATGTTGTGAATGTTGGTAATGAATTATTTGGATCCAGAAGGCTCCTTAAGGAACTAAATGCTACTCTTTTGTTCCTTATCCGTAAGAAACCTGGGGCTATGGATTTTGAGGCGTTCAAACCCATTAGTCTCTGCAACTCTTTCTATAAAATCATATCAAAGGTTTTGACTTCAAGGATCCTTTCTATCCTTCTTTCATTGATTTCCCCTTAGTAGAATGGTTTTATACCTAAAAGGAAAATATTAGATTGTATAGTCACTTTCCATGAGAATATCCATTCACTTGTGGAATCTAAAGCTGAAGGGTTTCTTCTTAAGTTGGATATATTCAAAACTTATGACCATGTTGATTGGGATTTTTTATTTAAAATTCTTAGGGTGTTTGGTTTTAGCAGCAGAGTCATTCAGTTGGTGAATCAGTTGGTTACTATGGTCTCCACCTCTATTATTGTGAACAAATCTCCTTCTAGATTCTTTCAAAATTTAAGAGGCTTAAGACAAGGTGATCCCATCTCACCTATTTTTTTTCACAATAATGGTTGAGAGCCTAGGAAGGAATCTTAAAAGATTGATTGAACAAAGGTCTCTTGTTGGTCTTAGTCCTTCATCTACTAATTTGATTTGTTCTCACCAACAGTTTGTTGATGACACTATGTTGATGGGAATATCTATGGTGAATGAGGCTAAGACTTTCAAAAAAACTTTGGACATGTATGAGAAGGTGACTAGGCAGATGGTCAACAGACATAAGAGTTCGCTTTTTTTCTTCAATACCCCTAAGCATAGATAGGTAGAGATTGCAAGAATCCTTGGTTGTAGAGTGGAATCCTTACCTTTTTCCTATCTTGGACTTCTGCTATGTCTTAAACTTCTAAATTCCTTTTGGTGTTCTCTAGTTGACAGGTTCAGAAAGAAATTGGTAGGATGGAAAGTAGCTCTTTTGAGCCAAGCTAGAAAAAATAAAATTCTTAAAGCTTCTCTTCAGAGCCTCCCAATTTATACTTTAAGACCTTTCAAAATTCCTACTAAATATGTTTAGGCCATTGAAATGATCCAAAAAATATTCCTTTGGCCTGGTGTGGAGGAAAGAAACAAAATTCCTCTTATAGGGTGGGATTTCATTTGTAGACTAAAAACCTTGAGGGGTTTAGGTCTTAGAAAAATTAGAATGATTAATAATACTCTTCTAGCTAAACAAATATGGAGATCCTTCTTGTCTAGTGGAGAATGGAAAGACATTTTATGAAGTAAAGCTCCAACTCGAAATCCCTTCATTCGAAGGTTATGGGATTTTATCTTCCCTTTTATTGTTTGGGGAGTGTGGAAAGAACGTAATAACATACTTTTCAAGGATAAGGAGATGTCATAGAATAAAGTTTTTAAAAAAATTTAGGCTTATAAAGGAAAACTTCAATGTGATTCCCCAAAAATCTCTTAACCTTGAAGCAGTGGTGTGTACTCCCTATGATTTAATGATAGCAAAGGATTGGAATACTAAAACAGATTTTTTTTTTGCATCCAAGCCAACTAAGAAAAGTAGGGAGGGTGTGTGTTGGACCTTTCCTCCAAATGGCTACTCTAAGGCTAACTTTCATGCCTTTGCAAAGGGAAATTCAAGGATGGCTAGAAGTGGACGTGTGTTAAGGGACTCAAATGGTAAATTTATGGTGGTTATGGCAATTTCCTTAGCTCATCAAACCAACCATGGGATAGAGGCTATAGGATTTTTTCAAGTTTTAAAGTTAGCTCATAATTTAAATATAAAAAATTTATGGCTTGAAGGGGATTCTAAAACATCATTGAATGTCTCATAGGTAGGACCCCCCTCTCTTGGTCGATAAAGGATTGGATTGATGAAGAAAAGTCTATTCTAGACAAGTTCGATAAAGTAAAATTATCACACATCTACAGGGAAGCTAATAGTGTGGTGGATTACTTTGTGAATGAAGGGGTAAAGAGGCAAGTATTGAACACGTGGAAATTTTCTAGGAATTTGAGATTTGAAGTCATGGCCTTACTATATTATGATGTTACACATGAGAAAGAGGAAAATACATTTAATGATTAAAGGGAAAAAGGCTAAGTACATCAAAATCAAGAGATTTGATGGGGTCGTGTCATATTACTTAGCTGGGAAGAAAAAGCGGCACGCTTTGTGGGTTCATTGGAATTGTTGCGTAAATTTGCAATAGGTGTTCGACACTGGTAGAGTCTACAGTAAGGTGCAAATGAAAATGGGGGGGATAGGAAAAGAGTTGAGCCAAATAGCTATGAGGTGCGCATGAGGAATGCTAAGGTCTAGAAGTAGGTTGTAAGAGGTGGTCTGGTTCCATTTCTAGAAAAACTTCATGGGTGTGATACTATGGCCACAAACTATTTTGAGAAGAACTAGAACAATGGTGAAATAATCCTCTTTGGGAGAAAGGTGAAACTAGATGAGAAAATTATAGGGGAGGTGACTGGAATGTCCACTAAGGATGTGAAGTTTTATCATGACAAAATGTTTTCTAATGAGGTGGTAATCAAATTTCCTAAGAAGGAAAAGGAGAAAATGAAACTGGTCAAAATTTCTAATAGCTATTTCAAAAGTGACACCATCAAGGTGCTATGGAGAAAGGTGCTTCATGTTATAATGGAGTATAATACCCTAGATGGGAGATTCAACAGAGTTTATGGTCATCATTTTTATATGCTTAACCACTTCCCCCATAAGGTGTGAATTTCTCTACCTCATTATTTGTTCTATTTGTTGAACAATAGCCTTGAGGACCATAAGCAAAATCCTAGGAGATACCCTATTCTTCATCTTGGTCTTATTAGGTTAATATATGAGCACTATCAAAGCCTGGTGGCTTTATCCAAACTAGTTTCCTCCATGGTGTCTAAAGACTATGACACAGATAGTGGGGGTTCATAGAATCAACCTTACTAGGAGAGAATTCTTGAAGCCCACCCATCCTCTATGTTGTCTGGGAAGAAAACCCAACCTAGAAAACCCTAGCTTGCTAAACCTAACCCTGAGACCTACCCCGACTGCCCAATCCCCTTAAAGAATCCCACTCTCAAGGGCTCCCATGCCAATAAGTTGGTTTCCTACTCTGTGGACTCTCTAGAGGACAAAGATGAGGACCCTGCAGTTAGCAGAAATTTTGTGTCCTGCCCTCCTGCCTCTTTCATAGTTGATGGTACCAGATCTCCTAGTTCCCCCAAATCTGGATGATGTTAACCTCATTTTAGACCAAGTTTAGTTTCGCGATATTTTTCCCTCAATAAGAAATGGCATTGGTGAAATTTTCAAGGTTTTGAAATGGGCGTATCAAGAAATTAATAATCTTAATCAAAGAAATAAGGTTCTGAATAGAAAGTTGAAGGAACTAGATTTGAAGCTAGTTGCTCTTAGCAATCAAGAAGGAAAACAAAAAAGTCAAATTCTAAAAGACAAAGAAGAGAACAAGGATAAAATCAAGAACAAGGAACAAGGTATATCAAAAAGGACTCATGGCAACCTTAAGAGGAAAGCACCTCCTACTACCCAGATGGTTCAGATTCTAAAGAGGGGGGTTCAAGATATGAATGAATTGGAAGTTGAGACTACAAAAATATTAAAGGCCCAAATTTGGTTGTTGTTGGAGTTTTTCCTAGTTTTTTGGTTATGTGGCCTTCGTTGGATTTTTTGATGGTTGTGGCTTTGTATTTTTGTTGTTGTTTTTACATCCTTTTGCTTATGGTGTCTTTAATGATCTTATCTTATGTTTGTAAACTTTGTGGTTTTGGGTCCCTATAAAACCCATTTTTTCCTCTTTCAAAAACATCAGAATGGACCACCCACCTATTATGTTCGAAGCAGCCCACTATCTTTGAAAATATTGCAAACACCGATGCCACAAGGAATAGAGATGCCCAGATTTGAGAAATATTGAGGGAAGGGAGATCCTTCTAACCATGTTAATACTTACACCACCTTATATGTAGTGACTTTTTCCTTGATGATAATCTATTAGTAGAACTGTTTCCTAGGAATTTAAAAGACACTTCCTTGGAGTGGTTCTCATCTATACCAAACAATTCAATTTGTTCATTCAATGAACTAGTTGACGCATTTATAAATCAATTCCAAGTACATATGACTCCAAAGAAGACCTTGGTCGATTTGATGAGATGCAAAAAACATGTAGAGGAAAAGATAATTGATTTTATCTCATGATATCAATCACTTTATTCTCAAATCAATGTCAAGATTCCTGATTCACATCTTCAAAAGATTTTTATAGAAAACTTGCAAATTAACTTTAGGAAAAACTCACCATGATGGAAGTTCCATCCTTTATGCACTTGTGTGCCACCCTTTATTAAATCATCACAATTTGGTTAGTAGTTGTGATGCAAAGTCCACTTCTAGTTGAGCTGAGAAATTTGAACATGTCAATCTAAACAATTCACAACCATTTAGAAAGAAAAACAAAGGGTTATTATAGTTTAATCCCCCTTAACAACCAACTCAACTCATGAACAACCAAGTAGCAATTGTTAAAGCCATGATACCTTATAGTCATGGAGACCCAAAAAGACACTTTACATCTTTACAAGACACCCTTCATAACACAATGTCCCAAATTTTACACCAATAAATGATTACCTTACATATTGTTAAAGCACCCAATCCCACTAAACCTTTACCTCCAAAATTTAAATCCAATGCTTATTGCCACTATCATAGACAAAATAGACATAAAATGAAAAATTGTAAGCATCTTAAACACCTTGTGAAAGACCTCATTGATTCTAGCCATCTATCCATTGTAGGTGTTATCATCAAGGCAATAAGTCTATTGCCCTTCCAAATAAAAATTTGCAAATTTTCAATGATCCAATGCCCAAATATAATGTTTCATTTATAAAAGCTAGTGAAACTTCAAAGAATCATGTGATGAATTTTCATATAGATATTGAACATCCTACTCCCATTCCATGTATTACCACTATTAATCCTATGGATGAAATGGTAGGTACAATAGACATTATCCCTCATAAGGGCCAACCTAAGAAATATCTTGATATTACTTTCTCCTCTAAGTACATACTTAAAAATATCCCCAATGGTCCTCTTTACATAGCCAACCATATTTATGATAAGCCCACTAATGGGATACTCATAAATCCTGGCTATGGAGAAAATGTGATCACCAAGGATTTTTTGGTGTTACATGATCTTTATCAAGATGATTATGATAAACTGAGAGCATGGATAAAAACACACAACAGTTTTTCTTTCCCTACAATAGGATCGATCATCCTTCCATTTCAAATAGGACAAAAAACATTGGATGTTACATTCTTTATCATCCTACAGTCAATCTAGTTTCATTTGAGGCTAGGTCATCCATGGCTTCGCTCAATGAAAGTTGTCCCTTTAGTCATACATAAATGTTTAAAGCTTCCCTTTGATAATGAAATATTCACTATTCACCATAGCAACTTAACCCTTTGTCTTCTAAAGGAAATTTTCTTTAGAAGCATTTTGGCATGAGGCCATAGAACCTATACCACCCTACAAAGACATCTTTTTCTTTACTTACCAAAAATTTAAAGCAAAGAACATTATAGAATTATATCTATGCAACATGTCCCCATCCACTTCTGATACTCCTATCCTAGATGAAACATCACTTCAACCTGAACAAGAACCATGCAAAAAAGTTCAACCAACACCATAAACCTCCCTAACATCATCAAAGAAACCACGAGATAATGATAACTTCATCATTCCCCCTTGTATAAAAAAATTTTCCAAAGCAAAGGAGAAAGTGGATGAACAACCTTCCATTGTTCCTTCTATTCCTCCCCTTATCAAAGACAAGAAACCTATGGTTGATCAACCTACTCCTTAACAAACACAACTTGACTATAAAACTAAAAGAAATAGACAAGCTAGTGAGCGTAGGCATGGATTTCGTGCCCTTGCTCACAAGTTACAAGATGAAGAAAACAAAGAAAATGAAAAGCTACACTTGAAAAAAGCAATGCATGATGATCCTCCTCCCTAATCACAACAAAATGATCCAATACAAAAACCACAACCAAAGTTACACCCTTCATTAGACATTATCATTTCTCCTCCTATTGTGATTAATTTAGATGATGATGATGAGATCACTAAAATAGGTGAAGAGGTACATAATGATCTGAATACATTATTTTCCTCTTCCATGAGCTTAAATGACAAATCTCCTACAAAGAGTGTAGAACCTGGTGCTTCCCCTAGTTTGGAACTTGCACTTGTCCCTCTGGCTAGTTGACTTCCCTCGACATATCATGAATATGATTGGGAGATGGATGACTTCCTCAATGGTTGACTTGCATTTTCTTTTTCTTTTTCTTTTTGTGTGTTTGTATGTGGGTATCGTGTTCCCCCGTGATGTGTTGTTCTCCTTCTCTTTGTGACATTCTTCTATTTGTTCCTTCATTTTTCTATATGTCATGCATCGCCTTTTCCTTTTTCTTTTGTTTGTGTTTTCCTTTTTGGGATGATGCAAGGCATTGAGACAAAAATTTCTCTTTCATGTTAACCGAAAAGGCCCCTTTTTATTTCTCTTTTCCTTTTTCTTTTGTATTTTTCTTGTGTTTTCCTTTTGGGGATGATGCATGAAATTGAGACAAAAATATCTCTTTCACGTTGACCCAAAATGCCCCTTTTTCTTTCTCTTTGAATTTTTCTTTTATCTTTCACTTTTGTTTGCCTTTTGGAGATGACACAAGGCATTGAGATCAAATGTCTCATGTTGACCCAAAAGCTTTTCCATTTTTTTTCACCTTTTCCTTTTTCTTGTGATTTCCTTTTTGGGATGATGAAAAGTGTCGAGACATAAAATTTCTCTTCCATGTTGACCCAAACAAATCTTTATTTTTCTTTGTTTTCACTCACTTTGTGTCATTCTTCTAGTTCTCTGTATTTTGGTTATGTTGAAAGTTCTGAGTTCTCTACATAACATTGCATCAAAGAACATACTGGCCCCAAATCCATAGATCCCTTATGTGTTTGGTGTTTTCCTTTTGGGGGAACCCCCTTCCTTTTATCTTTTCCTTTTTCTCTCACATGATGTAGTCTTACTCAAAAACATATGACTTGGCATAGGGCTTTCCAAGTTGGATCTCATGTCTTCTTTCTTGTTTGCATTTTTCATTTGCTAGTTTAAAGTAATTGCTCAAAGTATGGTGTGCAATAGTTCCTTTAAAGTGGGGGCATACATTGGCATTATCATTTTGTATTTTTACTTTACTTGGTTCTTAGTGCATCCTGTTTACTTCATACAATATGTTTTGTTGCTTTGTGTATGACATTGGGTAGAGTGTCCTTTATGAGCATGATCTATCTTATCATATTACATTACTCTTAGTGGGTTGATGTGATGCATTACATCCCCTAAATTGTTAATTTTCTATTCTTTTATTGGTCCTCTCTTGGAGACATTAGATACAAAGTTCTCTAAATTATTTACCTCACATGGACTAAACAAGACTCCTTTGAACATCCTTTTACATGTTGCATTTTGCATTTGTTATATGGCCACCTTGCATAACATAGCTTGCATACCTATGGTGCCATTGTGTTTGTTAATGAACTCCAAGCATACAAAGTTTTGCTTGTCTCGTGAAGTTTGAAATGTCATTTTTCTTGTGGTGCCTTATTAAAGTTATCAGGAGGTATAACTTTGGTATGGTTGAGTGGGAATCCCATTTCGAGGTAGGACTTTCTCCATAGCCACATGTGTGTGTGAGTGCATACTAGCCATGAGTGTATGTTTCTCACCTTTTGGGCCTTCTCACCTAGCAAATAGCCATGAGTTCTGTCACCTTAGAGTGAGTACAAATTTATTTTTCTAGATAAAGAACATAGATCCAATCCATAGCAGGATGGACAAACAATCAAAGCTTTATTTGACCCCATCTCTCTTTCCTTCTCCTTCTCTCTCTTTCATTATTTTTCATCATTTTCTTGTGTGTTCCTTCATTCTAATGTTTGGTTTGCCATGGGATCTTGATCCTAGAGGCTTGATCATCCCTCTCGAATGTTGTTGTCTCATCTTACTATCATGTGTGCATTCGGATCTATCTTGATG
>VDFB02110349.1:0-23825 GCA_007258455.2 Sequoia sempervirens
CGTTTATAAATATATTTATAGAACTATCACCGTATTAAATTATAATATTAAAAGATTATACTTTATAGGTTCTTATTTTGTTACGGGGCACCTTCTATCCTCTACCATCCCTCACAGGTAGGGGCGTGCGTATGGAGGCAGTTGTAAGCATCACAGATAAAGCCAAATAGAATAGGGCATAGCAAGATCCGGGGAAGGCAAAGATTACAAAGTTGGGGATAGGTTTTTAGTTCAAGTTCTCCCGATTCCAAGCGCAGATCAACCACTAGCAGGTTGAGATTGAGATCCCATGCTAGGGTTCGGTGGGAGTAAGAAGCCGCCTTTTGCATTTGACCATATCATTTCCTGCAGATTTTTTCCTTCGGGGTAAGGAGATGGAATAATGAGCGGTAGGTTCAGGAGTAATGAATAGACAGTGATTTTTATCTATAGATTTTTTCCTGCGAATTTATCCTGCAAATTTTATCCTGTGGAGGGTTTCATAAATCACAAAACTAAAAACAAATGCATTCACAAAATCAGCATCCAAAAATCCTCGAACACTACCCGATTTTGTAGTGATTCCAATCAGTACCCGATTCAAAAACGACCCGTACCCGAAAACGGGGGGTATATTCAAACGATTTGGTAACTTAGGGTCTCAAAAATCCAAACCTAGCCGCATGAAGGAAATCTTAAGTGGTTAGTTTCATGCATTATTTTTGATGTCAAGTCTGGGATTTTATTCAATTCTTTTGGTAAATTTTGAACTGTTTAACTTTCCCAAATCCAAAATCACATTATCAATGTTTTCAAGCCTTAAATTACCTATAAAACCTAAGTTGAAACCCTAAATATGGCCAATATGTGAAATGTTGTTTTGCCTAAAGGCTAGAAATTAACCAGCCAATATCTTAATGTCTGAAGTCACAAAATATCCACCATTGTTGAGTAGAGGAATTTTAATAAAATTATCCTCAAAATGGAAATTAGATCAACTAAAATTTCACTAATTTTGATAACTGTCACAAGGAAGCCCGACATTGTTGAAACCATCTATATCTCTAATGGTTTGATTCTTAAAGTCCAAAATGTCATATCTACTATCAATCTTTATGAGAAATTGAAAAACAAGTATCTAATCCCTAAAAAAGTAATTAATTTGAAAAATCAATTAATTTCCACAAAGTTGGGTAAGGTAGGTCGCTTTCCAAGGATCTTCTTAGGATGAAAGACCTAATGGATCAACACCCCGCCATCAACAAAAAGGTGGATTAATATGGTATGGCTGCTCTTAGAATTAATACTTCACACCTTTATTTAGAACTTTTTGGAGTTCCTTTAGCTGTTGGTAAAATCAAACTCTTACTTTTGAAAAAATTAATTGATATCTATCACAAAAAAATGGAGAAAAATACAAATGAAAGAGTCTAATTAGGCAATATCAAAGAAAGTCTTGAGATTTGATACCACTCCAAACATGAAGTTAAGTATTATTATTGTCATAAATTTGGGCATTTTAAAAAATTATGTCAAAAACATCAATATAACCTATTCCATGAAAATCCATGAGCCCTAGCTAATGTGGCACCAATTGAGGCAAAGCAAAACATGGAGAAAATGTGTATTACTTTTACGACATTTTTTTCAAAAAACAACACAAATAGTTGGTTCTTTAATTCTGGTGTATACCATCCTTTCACTTGCCATAGAGACTAGTGTGTCAAATTTATTGTCAACTCTAATTCTATAAATTATGTTTCACTGAGTGATAGTAGATCACATGCAATAGAAGGGATTGTAGATGTAAGGATTGTGTTGGGTGATTCCACAAAATTCATTGTCAATGTTGAAAAACAAAGTGAAGAAAAACTACAATATGAACTTATGCAAGTGAATTTACATCTAAAAATCAGATTACCAAATCAGATTTAAACATGTGATTGCAACATACATCACAATGTAAAAATAAGCAAACAAAATATGACACCAAATTTACGTGGAGAAACCCTTTCCGGAAAAACTCCACACAAGAAAAGAGGGCAAGTATATTATTAATCTTTGAATGAGAGTACACAATAATACACTCCACTACTGATCTCGAATCAATCCGATAGCACCCTACTAACTGCAAGGACTCAACATAAAACTACCATCTCATGGCTCCAATTTATAGAACTTGTGGGAGGTAAAACCACAAATGGTAAACCAAAACAAGAGGTGAAAAACCACTTGCAAAAACCACACCCCCTTCTTGGACAGCCAAAAGACAAAATGTTAAATGGAAATTAAAAGGCTCCAACATGGGCACCTAACCCATAGCCTATCCAACTCCCGACTTTTCAAATGCTCCGATGACCTTTCTACTCCTTGATGGAACACCAACATACACCTTTTCTTCTCCAATCTTGGGTGCCCCATCCAAGGCCTTTCAACTCCCAATATGGATGTGTAGGAAAGATGCCTTATCCATTTTGATGTGTAACCTCCACCAAAATTAAATCCTCCCTTTAAAATATAATTACAACATGCCAAAATATGATTTTCTCTCATGTCCCCTATAACACATTCCAAGGAATGTGGAGGCATATAAATGACATAGGATTACAAGGTTAATTGCACCTTATCCTAACATTCTCCCACTTGACATTATACATTGTAATTACATCCAAGAGAGACAAATAATAAAATCAAGTACAGTGATCAAGGCCCATGGCCTTCTGCACCAAGAGAACTTATATGCGGTTACTGGCTCCGTAAGAGAGTCTGTAACATCATCCAAAGTGTCAATCTTTTCAATCAAGATCTTACCATTCTCAACCATTTCTCACACAAAGTGATACTATACATCAACATGCTTAGTACAAGCATGATACACAGTATTTTTGGTCAAACAAATGGCACCCTGATTGTCACATCCAATCCTCATTGTCCTACAATCAAAACCAATGCCATTACCAAGCCTCTATAACCATACCGCGTCCTTCGAGGCATGTGTAGCAGCCATATACTCTGCTTCAATGGTGGACAATGCAATTGTAGGTTGCCTCTTACTCATCCAACTCACTACACCTCCAAATAAAGTAAATACATAGCCACTAGTGGACCTTCAACTATCCAAGTCACCTGCCCAATCTACATCAACAAATCCCTATATGTCCAATGACTTGACCACATCACCAATACCATGATAAACCAAATGGTAATCTAAAGTACCATGCAAGTCCAATACTTTTTCCCAAGGTTAGACATAAACCTGCTTAGAACTCTCACTGCTTAGGCTATATTTGGTCTAGTGCAAACCACTGCATGCATCAAACTACCAACGGCACTAGCATAAGGAACCTTAGACATACCCTCAAAATTATGATCAAAATTAGGACACATATCTAAACTCAACTTAGTACCAACTAGAAATGGAATACTAATTGGCTTACAATCATGCATATTAAACCTATGCAAAATGGTATCAACATACACACTCTGGCTTAACCAAAGCTTTATGTGACCCTGATCTCTGTTGATCTCCATCCCAAGAATGTATTTTGCAGCCCCCAAATCCTTCATATCAAATGTGCCAAAAAGTTTGTCTTGAGCTCACTAATAATCACCTTGTTGTTACCAATAAACAACATATCATCAACTTAGAAGACAATAATTAGAATCTCATCATCAATAACCTTAATATAAAAACAATGATCCTCCTCACTCCTAAGAAATTTCAACTTCAATGCAAAAGCATCAAACTTTTGGTACCACATCTAGGGTGACTATTTCAAACCATACAAAGATCTTTTCAAGCTGCAAACCAATGGTTCTTTTCCTTTTACAACAAAATCGTCAAGTTGTCACATATAAATTTCCTCCTCAAAATCCCCATACAAGAAAGCAGTTTTAACATCCATTTTCTCTACCTTAAAATCATAAGCATCAACAAAAGATAATAGGAATCTAATAAAAGCCAATTTAGCAATAAGAAAGAAAATTTCACCAAAATCAACTCCCTCTCTCTAGGAGTAGCCCTTAGCCACCAATCTAACCTTCTACCGCTCTAACCGACCATCTGCTCCAAATTTCTTTTTAAATACCCACTTGCAACCAACAAGATCCCAAGTGTCACAACTATCCAAAGACATCATCTCCTCCTACATGGCTTGCAACCAAGACTCACTTTCCTCCGAAGAGAGAACCTCCCTGGAAGATCTCGATTCATTGTCAGTACACAACAAAGCAAATAGACAACGATAATCTGATGGGCTACACCTATCAACTGGATTTCATTGTCTTGTGGACCTCCTCAAGGTATGAGTAATGGGCTCTTCCTGTTCTTCTTCTTATGTGTGCTCATCGTGCACATCCTCTAAAAACTCTTTGAACCCTCTTCTTCTCCATCCTCGGATCCATCTAATTGTTCTTCCATGTACATCTTCCTTATTCTCAATCTTTGTCTTGAAGTGCACTATCTTTGTCTTTTCTCCTTTTGTTGCTCTTCTCCTAAGTAAGCTCTAAACTCCCTAAAAATCACATCTCTAGAAAAGATTATTTTACGAGTTAGAGGATTCCAAAGCTTATAACCTTTACATTCTCACCATAACCAACAAAGATGCATTTCTGAGCTTTTGGATCCAATTTAGAACGCTTCTCTTGAGGCACATGAGCAAAAGTCTCACAACCAAAAACCCTTAAGTGTGTAACAGAAAGCTTTCTACCTATCCACATTTCATAAGGAGTTCTATCAACAAGAGTTGAACAAGGAGATCTATTAATCAAATAACAAGCAGTACCATCCGCTTCTACCCACAAGCATCTATCAAGCTTAGCACCACTTGACATGCTCCTAGCTCTTTCCATCAAGGTTTGGTTCATTCTTTTTGCTACCACATTTTCTTGGCGAGTATAAGAAGCAGTCTTCTGCTGAACAATACCTGCATGCTTACAGAACTCATCGAATTCCCTAGAACAATATTCACCCCCATTGTCGGATCTCAACACTTTTATCTTATAATCTTATTGCTTCTCGACTAAGGCCTTAGATTCCTCAAACTTAGTGAAAACTTCGTATTTAGAACACATAAATTAAATCCAAGTGTATCTTGAGACATCATCAATGAAAGAGACATATTACTGAGATTTACCCAAAAAGTCAACATCCACTAATGAATGATCTCTAATAATCTCTTTGCCTTATTAGTTCCATTAGGAAATGAAGATCTATTCTATTTACCAAACACACAATGCTCACAGAAATCATTTTGCCAACAAAATAATCAAAAAATACCATCAACCAACTTTTATTAAGAATGGTCTTAAGACCTTTTCACCAACGTGACCAAATCTATGGTGCCACAACATACATGCATTTTCAATGCTAGTTTACATTGGAAGAGTTACATATAGTACAGGCATTTAGCCTAAACAAAGTCCCTATCTAAAATCCTTTAGCTATCACCAAACTCCCTCTTACCAACCTGCAACCAAGGTTGTCAAAAGTCACATACCTTCCAGAATCATTAAACTTGGATACTAAAAGTAAATTTCTCGCAAGTCCTAGAATATGCAAAACATCATCAAGAGATTTAATCCACCTATCACTAAAACACAACTTTACCTTTTCCTAACCAACGATCTTCTTAGTGTTGTTATCACCAAGGAAAACATCTCCCCCATCATATTCTTTGTAGTAGTAAACCACTCCTTGTGAAGAGTCATGTGGTAGGAGCAACATGAATCAATATGCCAAGAATCATCATTAATAGAGTTAGATGAAATAAACAAAGCATCAAAATCATCATCGGAGGACTTTTCCATGGAGGAATCAACATTTTTTTTCTTGTTTTTAGACTCCTTCACATGCCCTCTTTTGCCACAATTCCAACACTATGCTCTTTCTAGGGGTCTTAGAACATCCTTTAGACTTATCCCTCTTTTTATCCCCTTTAGGCCCTTTCTCTTTGGACCTTCATTGAAAATGTAAGGCATCTTGGGAGCCAACATTCAGACTTTCTCCTCATCTCCTCTAAAAGAAGTATGGAAACAATGTTGTCCATCTTTGGCTCTATATTACCACTACTTATGGCAACAATTAGATTTTCCTAAGATTCGGGCAAAGAACAAAAAAAAAAGATACATTTATCTTCATCTTCTAATTTAATATCTACTGATGCATACTGACTTATAATCAAATTAAAATCATTTAAATATTCTGCAATAAAATCACCATCTTTCATTTTTAAAGAATATAACCGTCTTTTGAGATACACCTTGCTAGACAAACTTTTAGTTTGATAAATATCACCTATCATCTTCCATAACTTGTATGTGGTGTCTTCTATGGAGACATTCAAAGGGAGGAAATCCATGAGACACAACCGTATGGTTCCTCGTGCTTTCTTGTCTAACTTTTTCCAATCTTCATCAAACATTGCAACTGGATTACTCTCTTGTGAAACTAGCAACCATTGATCTCTCTCTTCATGGAGATCCTCCATCTTCAATTTCCACGTCTTGTAGCCTATGCCATTGAATTTCACAATATCCTAACGAGAGGTAGAAGCCATGGTAAACAATCCTCTTCACAAATCTGCAATATACCATAAGACAAAAGCTCCCACTATAGCCAAAAAACCTCCAACACTTAGAGAAAGGTGTCCTCTTCTCAATAGAACTGTTAGCTATGATACCAAATGTTGACAAACAAGGTGAAGGAAAACTACAATATGAACTTATGCAAGTGAATTCACATTTGATTTCAGATTTAAACATTTGATTGCAACATACATCACAATATAAAAATCAGCAAACAAAATATGACACCAGATTTACGTGGAGAAACCCTTCGAAAAAGAAAACTCCACACGAAAAAAGAGGGCAAGCATATAATTAATCTTCGGATGAGAGTACACAATAATACACTCCACTACTGATCTATAATCAACCCAACAGCACCCTGTTACTTGCAAGAACTCAACATAAAACTACCATCTCATGGCTCCAATTTAAAGAACTTGTGGGAAGTAAAACCATGAATGGTAAACCAAACCAAGAGGTACAAAACCACTTGCAAAACCCACACCCCCTTCTTGGACAACCAAAAGACAATAAATTATTAAATAGAAATTACAATGCTCCAACGTGGACGCCTAACCCATAGCCTATCCAACTCTGCACTTTTCGGTTGCTTTGATGACCTTTTTGCTCGACAATGAAACACCAACAAAACACCTTTTCTTCTCCAATCTAGGGTGCCCCATCTAAGACCTTTCAACTCCCAATATGGACGCTTAGGAAAGATGCCTTATCCATTTTTTATGTGTAACCTCCATCGAAATTAAACCCTCACTTTAAAATATAATTACAACATGCCAAAATTTAATGATTTTCGCTCATGTCCCCTAGAACACAGTTCAAGGAACATGGAGACATATGAATGACATAGGATTACAAGGTTAATGTCACTTTTTCTTAACAGTCAATATGTTAGGTTTTTTCCTAACATGAACAAAAATTTGTTATTCATCAATTAGCTTACTAATAATATTAATATTGTTGTGAATTTTTGTAGTAAGTACACTGTGATAGATGTTAAGCAGGGGATAGTGGCTTCCCTAACCATTAACAAAGTGGGCACTAGAAGCTAGTTGATCATGTCATAGTTAATTTAAATGCATTGGCTATGGAGGAAAATGGTAGCATTTTATGGCATGAGAGATATGGATACCGCAGCCTTTACAATTTAGCCAAACTAAGTAGATCCAATATGGTTCATAAATTGCCATCTATCATGGGAAGTGTAATATATGTGCAAGATGTTTGGCTAGTAAGAAAAAACAAAAGCTAATCCCTACTATTGCAACATGGCATGCAAAGGGGGGCTTTAGATCCCATTATAGGAGATCTATGCAAACCATTCTGGAAATAATCCAGGATTCTTGGTGCAATGTATTTTCTTTTGCTAGTTGATTTCTCAAAGAAAATATGGGTTTATTTTTGAAAAAAGACTCTGATTGCTTTGGTTCCTTTGTCAAACTCAAAGTAGTTGAGAAACACAAAAAAAGACGAGTCAAAACTTTACAATCCAATAATGGGAACAAGTTCACTTACAAGCAATTCCAAAACTCTTCTTGTGAGATGGAAAATATTCAAATAATTGACAGCCCTGTACACCCCTCAACAAAATCGGGTGGTTAGGAGAAGAAACATGAAAATCATGGAGATAGCCTTTATCTTATGCACATCAAAGGAATGTCGTATAGGCAATGGGGGTGAAGTAGTAAACATGATGTTGTATCTCCCAAATAGAAATCTAGGTGAAGCATTGAAGGGTGCGACTCCTAAAGAATCTTACTTTGGGCTCAAACCTAAGGTAACATGTTTTCATGTTTTTGGTTCTACTACATCTATTAGTTCCTAGTAAAGGGAGTAAACTAGATTCTAAAAGCTTCAAATATTTATTTATTGGCTACAATCAACAATCTAAGAGGCATGTACTCATTGACATTTTCAGTAGCAAAGTTATAATTAGTCAATATGTTGATGTAAGAGAAAAAAACCTTTACTTTGACTATTAACCTAACCAACATTAAGTCTATGATTATTCAAGAACTAGTACCGGGGTTCCTTTGAAAGATGAGGGCTCTTCTTTTTATACTCCATCACAATCACCAATGCATTAGCCTTCAACTAATATTTTTTTACTCCACTACAATATAAACAACAAAGATTAGAGTTGTCTTCATCCCAAGATGCGGTTGCTTCACCTCAAGAATCCTAAGTCCCCCAGTGGTAAAAACCAAATCGGTACTATTCCACCATTCATGATGTGCAAGAAGATGGCATTCATACATTTAATGCTCGACCTCAGCAACGAAGGAAATAGATTGCAGGTTTAGATGAGCATGTTCATTTTACAGTTTCTTTTGTCCTTTTCAAGGTGGCTAAAGTACAATAATATTCAACAGCAAAGGGAAAACATAAATGGGAGGCTCTTGTGCAAATTAAGTTAGATGCCTATGATGTCTTGTGTAATGTCCCCTTCTCATCAGTGATCAGCTCAGTTGCTCATCAGCCTATTCCGGAGGCCCGTAGGCTTGTTGAGGTAAAATTAGGGTTTCCTTGCTTGGAGGTTTGAGGCATTTTCTAGTTGTTTACTATTTATAGTAAATACTATTTTTAGCAGTGGTCCTGTTGGCAGTGCTTCAGTGTGTTTCTATTCTTGTTGGAGCAGTTGGTAATTTTGGTGAAACTTTCAAAATGCAGAAGTTATTGGCAATTATTTAATAAAGGCAATTAATGTTATATTTCCTTGTTCACCCCCTTGGCCTATGAGGATAACTTTAAAAGAGAGGCTTGGAGAGGGATGCCTTCATAAAGGTGTTTTAATATTTTTTAATAAAGTTTTTATGTTGCCTTGAAGTGGGACGCCATCTTGAGGAATTATGAATTTTGGAAATTTGAAAAGTTTCTTCAGTGGCTTTTGGCGTGCCTTGAAGGGAAGTTGATGAGTTTTCTTCTTCTCTATAAAAATGAAGCTTGCTCCAGCATTTGGTATCCATGAATTTATGCTAAAGTTATGCTGTCGAAATGACATTGTGATTATTTCTTCGAGGGATGCCTACCTCCTAGATTCCAATCAATTTCGTGTTTGAGAGACAACACCTAATTGGTTTCTATTGCTGCTTCTCATTCAGACTAGCAGATTGAGCCTTATAATTGAAGTTTTTGATGATATTTCCAGTTTTGAAGTTGCTGATACAGTCATGGCTGAAGGTCAATTTCACTTGCAGCTCTTATGGTGATTTTAATTTGGAGATGGGTATTTGATCATTGGTTTTCTTTGCCTTGGGCGACCCTACATAGAAGTTTGCAGATTTTATTATGTTGTTTCTGATTTTTTGAGAAGCAAATCGCCCCTCTTGAAGGCCATACCATTCATGGGAGCCTTGGGATTCGTGCAAGAAATATGCATTGAGTTTTGATGCTGATTTATGATCTGATTTTGGGCGCCAACCTCCTAGAAGGCTTCTGCAAAAGACTTCACTCAATTCGGAGGTGTATTGAATGAGTTATGAACATTTCATTGGTTTCACAGTTGCTGGTTTACACTTTTAGTTTGCTGGGTTTTGTAATCAGATTGTTTTAAGTTCAGTTTTAGCCTTCAGTTTCCAGTATTTGAGTATTGAAACATTGAGAGAATTCTTCTTTACATATTAGAATTGTTTGCAATCATTGTAATATTGGTAATTTGCAGAATTCTTAATTGTAAGGTTGAGCATTAGTAGTACTAATCCAACCAGTTTGTTTTGGCTGCAATTACTTGTAATTTTCTAAGAAAACATTAATTACCCCTGGATGGTTTACCGCTAGTGTGGAGAATTGAACTTGTATCTCTCTTTGTACCCACTATCAAGTGGTGAATCCCCACTCCTAAGTGGATGCCCGCCACAACGGAAGAATTAGTTAGTTTGAGTTTCTATGGATGGTTATCCACCTAGTTATTTCAATTTCTAATAATTACTTCGTCATATGTTAGCACCTCGCCCTGACTGGGATCTTGAGTGCACATTCTTGACGTTGAGTTTTATCTTCAGTTTCAGTTGCATTCTATTTTTGTATCAAGTTTGGATCCTAGGGATCCTTTGACCATATGCCCGTCCCTCTTCCTTAAGTGGTTTTAGGGCGCATTCTTGGTTAGAGATGCTTTTATAGTGTTTTGGATTTGGCACTAACGCTAATCAAGTTGGCCAAGTGTTGGTGATTGTGTAAAACTGTGGCAAAAAAATTGGTTAGCATATTTCAAGGTGGCTAAAGTACAATAATATTCAACAGCAAAGGGAAAACATAAATGGGAGGCTCTTGTGCAAATTGACTTAGATGCCTATGATGCCTTGATGAAGAATCATACCAATGTAGTCAAAGAAAATCTTTCTAATAGTTATATTTTGCTTCTATTGCAATCGACAAGATTAGTTTTCTTTATGGGTTGTAAGCAATTGCTCTTGGTAGTTGTTGGAAGTTCTCAACAATTCGACTAATTTATGTACTCTAAATGTAATTGAGAAAGGGGGCCGCATGTTATGAGATTTCCTTGGAACTATTTTGTATAAGCATATGAATGAAATACACTAAGATATCTTTACGCAATTACTAGTATGAACTACTTGTAGTTTTAGGTATTTACTTATCCTGCTTACTCAATTATATTCAAAGCATATTGAATTAGGCAGTAAACATTTGGCATTGTTGCCTACAAGAAGTCGAGTAGAGTATGAAGTCAGGTTGGTGAAAATGGCCATATAAATAAGAACTAGTGCAATCTAACGAAGAAAGAGAATACGACCTTACACAAGATCTCGTAAATTTGCGGTATATATCCATCAAGGAGCATGTACGGAAGGAAGTTGTGAGGAGACAAATCCCATAGGATGCAATTTGGGATAACTTGCAAGTAAATGAAGTAGATCACCTCCTAAACAGTCTTCCAAGACTCCTTGCATGACATCTTATAATTTTACAAAATTTGCATGCAAAAAAAGAACAAGAACAACATCATTAGCAAATACTCCAACACTACGAAGAAAGGAATCAACGAGAACATAGAATTAATCGACAACGTACCTCTCAAAATTAATGCCCTTATATCCAAACAAGGATGGGAAAAGATTACAAAGTGATCACAAGCCATTAGAACAAACAATTCTAACAGTCCCTAAAAATAATGGAACAAAGGTAATGAGGAAGACAGAGGGGAATAGTTGAAGAAACGAAAGGATTGTTAACCAAAAGTCAGAGTCCATCTTGAGAAGGAAGTAAAATTTGAAGCATCAATTGAAGTCATAGTCAGGAAAAGAAAGACTTCCACGACAAGAGAATACACAAAGGTAGAGTGAGAATAAATACCAAGATGCTTACGCCCCCCTCCCCCCCAAACAAAGCATACGTGTACCTTGCTGACCAAGCCAAGAAACCATCAATACTATCACGAGCAGAGGAAGAAGAATGGGAGCTAGAGTTCACGAACTCACTGTCAAAACCATACGAAAACAACACTTGTTGCATTGAAGAACTACTGCTTACAAAAGAGTCAATAACCAGAGGATTTGAGCCTAAAACTCTAGGAAAAAGGGAGCACAGGAAAGATTTTGAGGGGAACCCAAGCATGCGGAATATTGAGATAGGACAAGTATAGGACTCTTATGTGGTTGAGAGTGCAAGAGAAGCACCAGAACATACGAATCAAAACTTCCCAAACAAGTTCTAGTAACAAAGGTTGCATCAAGGAAGAAAGATGGTGACTCCCACAACATGTCCAAATGTGGAGAAGCAAAACTCTCAAAATTTAGAGGTAACGAATCAAAGGATCTTGTATGGCATTGTAAAACTTTAAAACAATTTGGATAGCTAATGGCAAAGATGGTAGATCTTACTAGTTATGATCATTTCCAACAAACTTGAGGGAAATAACAATATTTTGGTACACAAAGCTCAAAACAACTTCCAAAGCTACATGGGACTTGTTAAGGAAAGCATTTGAAGAAGAATTCAAACTTCTCTGAAATGACTGAGAGATTGTAGCAAAAATCTACAATACAAATCAGGGGAAGCATGAAAACATCAGAGCTTACAATTGTAGGCTCAAAGAACTCCTAGAAAAATTGGAAAATCAACCAGCCAACACTCTAAAAAAAACAGTGGTTCATTGAAAGGCTACTTCCTTCACTAAGGAAAAATATGAAAGTAGTGCCACCCTCCTCTTATGTCAATTCTTATAATCGACCATAGGACATAGAAAGCAAGGATAACACGTCCTCCCAAGGGAAAAGGAAGACAGAAGAAGATGAGTTCATACGACAATAGTGATAATAAATCTAAAATTGTCCAAGCCCTAAGGAAAGACATGAGAATGATGAAAGAATTGAAATTCCAAAAAGAAGCCACCAAGGAAAATAAGGAGCTATGGTGCATTGGATGCAAAAACAAGGCTCATATTAAAAACATTGTCCTAAGAAATTATTTTGTGATATCTACCAAGTTCCGAAACATTCTATCAAGGAATGCTCGTATAATTTAAAAACAAGAAGCACACAAGTGCTCTTTACACAAGGCGAACAATCTACCCCACCAAATATGTTGCCAAAGCAACAAAACAACAATAACAAAATGCATCACCAGCCGGATGCTGAATAGGAGAGGAATAATAATAGTTTCAACTGATAACAATGGGTGAAAGTCGAATCAGAGATATGATGCAAAAGGACAACCTATGAATACAATATGCATGATACAGAATGGGAGCATTTCACCAAGAATGCCAAAATAACCAAAACAAAGGCAAGGATTTTGTGTCAATGGGTGCAAACTAAGCGTCATGAAGAAATTAGTACCTAAAACAAAAAGGCAACATTAATATGATCAATATGGAAGAACAAGATAAGGCAATTTTGGCCATTGCCCAATCACAAACCAAAAAGGCTACATATCCAAACCCTCGCATGGAGAAAGAAAGACTCCCAGAAACAAAGGCGGAGGTAGAACAACCCATGGCGAAGGAACAAAGGAATTCCAATGAAAAGGCAAGTACTTCTACAAGGTGAGAAATTACGATAAAAGCGTTGCAAGACAAGTGCTACAAACCACCATACCCGATTAAAGAATGGCAAATCTTTTGCAGGAAGTATGCCACAACTGAAGTGAAAGTCACCAATACAGTGGAGAACAATCAAAACCAAAGTTAGGGAAGAAGTGGCGAAGAAAAAAATGCAAATATAATAATAGAACCACCACTGCACAACAAAAAGTCATCAATCCGATGCTACTAGTACTAGAAATAAGTGTGGGAAAGAAACCATCTGTTGTACACATGCAAATTCTCGAAAAAAGTTTGACAAACACAATTGTTGACGAAGGGTCTGGAGTAAATGTACTGCCAAAAGACACATGGAAATGTTTGGCAAAACCAACTCTTTGGCCACTAGCATTCCAACTAGTAGGAGAAGACCATCATGGGATCAAACCATTGGGAATCGTAATGGCATAGAAGGTAATGGTTGGAACTCAACAATTTCTTTTGAACTTTGTAGTCATTCCTTGAGAAAAAAAAGGCTACAATGCACTATTGGGTCAAGGATGGTTGATAGCAGCCAAGGCTGATCATAATTGGAAGAAGAAAACACTGTCAATGAAACAAAAGAAGAAAATACATTATAGACTTGAGAAATCAAGCAATGAACAAGAATTTGCTTCCTCAATTCAAACTCAAAATGCAAAGGGGAAACATGGTGAAAGCGAAGACAAAAGGTACCATAGAGGCCAAATGATGGACTTGACCTTCCAACATTGTTCAAAGATGAAACTAGCTCTCAAGTGGGCTCTTTCATTGGCAATGAAAAGATAATGAAGCGTTCCAGCAAGATTGTAATATGATACAAATTGGAGAAATTGGAGAAGAGGAAAAAAACTGTCAATCAACAACAAGCCGTATGTTCCCATCGAAGTACGAAGAGTACAAGGAAGAGATGCTAAACCGGATGACACACCGGCACATAACTTTGAACGAGACAAGGCAATAAGGTATGATGAACCATCAACAAGAAAACTAAAACTAGGAGAAGAAGGAAGCTCCCGAGTGATTATGGTAGGAGACAATTGGGGTCCTATATTCAAGGCTATTGCATTTAAACAAATTCTGGAATATAAAGATAATTTTGTATAAATATTTGAAAGGAATACCACCAAAACTTTGTGTGCACAGAATACCCTTGATGCTTAGGAGCTATAATGTCCCCTTCTTGCACCTAATTCAATTCGAGCTTTCCATTAGCCTATTCTCAGGTTTTCGTAGGCTAAGTGGATATGGTTAGGGGACACAGTGTCCTATAATGAGCTTTTGTGGAGGTTTTCTGAGTTTTCCGACAGAGTTGCTATTTTTGGTGGTGACAATTTTAATAACTTACTATTTTTAATCTATGTTGCCGAATGGGTGCCTTCAGTTGACACACGGAAAGCGAAGCGGCAGATCCGGTCAGGATCAAATCGCTCACGGAGTGCATTACGCTGGAGTGGAGTCTTTTGTGCGTTGGAAACGATTCGGTCAACAACAATTCGAACCCAAGCGTTTCATGGTATTTGTTGACCGATTTTGGACCGATTCCGCACGATTTGACGTTGAAAAAAAAACAAAAGCCCTAAAAAATGTGCCGCGTTCGTTTCTGCCCTGACTGAGTTTTTATTGCATCGGCTCTGCATTGTTTATGCCGCATCGTCTGCCTAAGCTGAGTCTTTGACCAGCGCGCGTTGTCTACCTGAGCTGAGTCTTTGACCAGTGCGCGTCGTCTGCCTGCATTTTCCTCTTGTATTTTCTGCAGATTTCCGCCGATTTTCCTAGCATTGTTTAGGGTTCTTGAATTGTTTTCAACGCATTCTCAAATTACTGCACCACTTCGATAATGGCCCTTCCTCCCAACCCTAGAAGCCGACCCACCCGGATGCATAGGTGGTAGCGAGACTAGCGGGTGGATCATCACGGAAATCATCGGAAGCGAGCACAGGGGCCATTCGACTCGGGTAAATGGTTTCGCGCCTAAATCTCATCTCCTTCGAAACTATTGTCATATTATTAACAATAATTATTATTAATAAATTAAATCGTATATACTATATAGATTGTATTTTATAATTTGTAAATTATAATTATAAATATTAAATAATAATAATATAATTAATAATATTACAGATTCTAATGATAATAGATATTATTAATTAATTTATTATTATTAATTATAGATTGTATAATAAATTAATAATAATATACTATATAGATTATAAAATATTTAATATATATAAAATTTTATTATTTTAAATATATATAATTTTATAAATAAATTATTTTTTATTTTAATTATTTATATATAATTTTACAAATATTATTTTTTAAAATAATTATTATTAATAATTCAATAGTAATAGTGGGCGGAGTTGAATTTGGGCTCCCCCTCGCCCCTTATTTAGGCTGAGGTGGCCAGGGTGGACGTGAGGTGGCGGACGGTTGTCTTAGTTCTTATGAAACTTCTGGAGTCGGATTGGTGGCATGCTGGGTTCAGTTTTCATGGTGTCGTCAGTGACACGTCGGGCTTAGTTTTCCTCGTTTCGTTCGTGGCCGTGCCGTGTGGTTTTTCATTTATTGCATTCATTATGGTTCCAAGTTGGTGGACGGAGGCGGCATTTTATCTCATGCCAAGGACATTTTTTGCTTCGCCATTATTCAGTTCCGTATGCGAAGCCTGACGGATAATTATTCGGGCTCGTTTATTTAGCTAATGAAGTCTTTTCAAAGGCATGGGTTTCGCATTGTGGTTTTGTTTTCTGTGTTTTTGTTGCAGGGTGCGGCTGTCATTTTCTCGCTAATGGATAGGCCATCGATGTCGAAATTTACCATTCTCATCTCGGCGGAAGGTCTGGAATCCTTCGGCGCTGATACCCCAATCTCTTTAGTGGCTAAGGAAAGGCAAATTGCCTTTCGTGAGGTCACGGATCAGCGTTTAAAGCGCATCCTGCTTGTGGACGACCCGACGACGATGGCTGCTGTGAAGATGGTACTTGGCAAAGGGCACTTAGAAAGGAATGAGTTCGCCCGAGATAATGCAAGTATCTCATCCCGATTTCTTGCAGTGCTCCTGGATCTTGAAACCCCGAAGGCAGAGGCATTGGACTTGATGGTTCGTCTTTTCCGAGACGACTTGCTTGGCGGCATCGAAACAACTCTGAAGGCGGCCTTTACTGGTAAGGGCATTCCGCGTCCTGCAGACCTTGCTTCTCTATGGGTGTCAGATGAAGCAGTCAAAGTATTTCCCTTTCTCCTGGATCTCAAAGGGCCCGCATTATCAAGACACCGAATGCTTGCAGAGGTGGCGGTGGATTTCCTGAAGCGTAAATTGAAGATGGTGTCGGTGGATGGGTTGGATTGGTTGGAAGGTTTCATTTATTTTGCAGAGTTAAATGGTTTCTGGTAAACTTGTGTGGTGTTGGTGACTCGTCTGGTTTTTTTGGTTCTCGACTTGCTTAACTCGGTAGCTTCAAACTTGAGATATATATATTTTGTATTTTGCGGGTAGACCTATGTTTCTTCTCCTCCTTTCGCTACTAATTCCTGCTTTGGGAACTATATGGAGCTGTTGTTCTCCTCGTTTAGCTCTTTTTTTGGCTGACTGTTGGCAATCTCTGGAATATTTCTTGCTTAGCAGACAACTGTAAAACACTCATTTATCTATAAAATTATCACCTTACAGATCAAAAAAAAAAAAATTTAATACTAATATATTCATTAATAATTATAATTTAAGTAATATTTATGTTTCATTGTTTTATAATATTATAATTATAATTTATTAATTTTAGTAAAATATTAATTATACATACATTAGGTTGCATATATATATGAATATTTTATTATATTTTTGTAGGGACGTACCCGATTCCGTACCCAAGCCCCCAAAAAATTTGTCGTGTATGCGTTCCCGGTACCCATGCAGTACCCGATTGACAACCCAGGTTTTAATAAGTTCCAATTGGGCTCCGTTAGACTAGTTGGAAGGTGGACTCACTCACTATTTTTAGCAAATTGTTATTTTTAGTAAAGTGTTATTTTAGCACACAGTGTAGCACTCATTCCTCTATCTATTAGGTCTGATGGTTTCCATTTTTTGTGCTACTTGAGTTCTAACATTTTCGAGAGAAATGTTGGTCTTAGTCACTTAAGGGTCTTTTATAAAGTTGCTATGACTTATGTGAAGGGTGATGGAGTTCATGAAGGACCCCTTTGTTCAATGCCTAGGAAAGTGGTCACTTAAAGTTGTTTTAAAAAGCAAGTTTATGCTCAAAGTGGGCCTTCAAGCTTGAGGGGGATTAAAATTAAGTAAAAATATTTTAAGTTGGGAGCTCAAAAGGGGCAAGCCAGCAATTGGTAATTTCATGGTATTTCATAAAGTGAAATGAGAGGGAAAAGTATTCAAATTCAAATGTAAATTGCTCTAACTCTTCCCTCACTTTATAAATATGAGTTTGAGCTCTCATTTGGATATGCATGTTTTGACAACTTAAGGAGATGCTGCTGAAATGAGCTCAAGCAGTTCTTCTTTTACTGGTTGAGGACGAAACCCCTCTTCTTGGTTGCTGGTTTCGGTGGTGAAACATCCACCCTAGCCGGTTGGTGCTTTGGTTTGACATTGACAATGATTTTTGGCTTGGCTTGGTGATTTTGGTTTGAAGAAGATGAAGCTTTATAATATTTTCTGATATGGGTATTTAGTTTTTGGTGTGGTGTGTGGATTTTGGTAACTTGTGAGTTTAGAGCAGATTCGATTCATTTTCTGAGTTCTGATATAATTTTTTTGAGTTCTGGAAATGCCTATTTCTGAGTAGCTGGAAGCACAAGATTGTTCATATCTCCGTGGTGCAGGAAGCGATCATTCTAGGTGTTTTTCCTTTGGGTTCCTCACAGCTGGGCGCCCCTTTTTGACCACTCATTTGTAGTGTTTTTTGAAGTACTGAATTTTAAGGCTAAATCGCCACTCTAGGAAACCGTACCACTTCTGACCTAGGGCTTCAAACAGAGTTTTAAATCTGCAATTTCCAGAGGTCTGCAATCTGTCCATTTGAGGTGTCTTTACATTGTAATATGGTGGCTTAATGAGAAGGAACCATTCAGAAAAGATTAGTACTTGTAAATGCTCGTTTCATGAGGAGTTTGGGAGGTTTTTGTTGCTCATTTGCATGACTGAAAGTGCACCTTTTCGACTGTAACCAGGTCCGATATAAGTTTCCTCGATCTGTTTTCAGTTTGTAATCATCTCTCTTTGATCGAGTTATTTCACGCCTTTATAATGCCATGATATTGTCTATGTATGCAATCCTATTGTTGAATAAGCTTGAAAACAAACACTTTTGCATTTCCTTCTATTTCTCAAAACACAAAAACACAAAAACACAAAAACACAAAAAAAAAATTCAGGGGTGATCATCACAGTGGTATCAGAGCCCATCTTTCCTACCAGCCTGTGTTAATTATCTACAATCAGTTATACATCTTCTATGAGTGAAAGGGAACAAAGATACTTCAACAAGGAACAAAGAAAAACTCAGTGGCAGCCACCACAGGTTCCAGAAGGTGAGACTATCTCAGATATCCTTGGGATACATAAGGATCCTCATATTGACAATGAGAACTCCAAGAGACATGGCTGAAAGAGATAAGGGTAGAGCTGGTTCGATTAGCCCAAATTCAAGGATGGAGATGAAGTTTGATACAATGATGGACATGATGTCCCAGCTGTTGGGTAAGATTGGACAAACTATAACAGCAAATAACACACATAACAACTCACAAGGCAGCCCATCAATTAATGGGGAAGGTAGTTCCACAAATCAGCAAGGTGGAAATTAGGGGCAGCGTATAACAGCAGGGTCAAACACCATCCCTAGGCCCTTCCAGCCCTCATTTATTCAGAGAGAGGCACCACAGATTGCTCATGACACTCCCTTACCATTGGTGGATGAGTTAAGAAACGCTTATGTTGAGTATGATACCCTTCCAAAGGCACTAAAACATAATTTAACCTTCAATGAGTTCATGGATCAGAAGAGGAAGAGGGGTGGTGGAAGAGTTGATCATAGAGGACAAATAGTTCAGAGAGACCTACAGCTGGCTTTGGGCAAGGTAACACTTGCTCATTTTGATGGTAGTGATAAGTGTACAGCTAGGGCATGGGTAAAAAAGTTGGATAATTACCTGGCCCTTAGACCTATGACTAAGGATGAGGCAATTAAGTTTGCCACTCTACACCTTGATGGAGTTGCTCATGAGTGGTGGTATAATGGCCTTATCACCTTGGGTCACATATCTATCACTACATATGATGAGTTTACTGCTAAACTCATTCAAAGATTTGACAAAAAATATCCCGAGTTGCACTTTAGAGAGTTGGCACAGTTAAAACAATATGGGACAGTGGAGGCCTACATTGCAGATTTTCAGAGATTTTCAGTTATGGTCTCTAGGATTACAGAGAGAAGATTGGTAGTCTTATTTAGTGAGGGACTCATGGAACCACTTAAGGGGTGGATTAAGGCATTTGACCCTCCATACTTGCAAGAAGCAATGAAGAAGGCAAGGAGTATGGAGTGGGCTGCCTCTAAATCAAAATTTCAGTCCAAATCATTCCCACACAAAAAGGACAAAAAACATTTGACAAGAGACACCAATCAGCCCAAAAAATCAGTCACAAGACTTCATGGTGATACCTAAAATGACTTGAGAAAAAAGAATTGACGCTTCTCATGCAAGGAGCCTTGGAATCCAGGTCATAAGTGTGCAACAAAGGGAAAAGTGAACAAGATAGAATACTATTCAACAAAGGAATCTTCATCAGAAAAATCAGACCAGCAATCTGATTTAGAAGACAATGAGGAAGAAGAGTCATTTGAAGAGTCTGAAAAGGAGGCAAGAGATGGGAATCTTGCCCAGCTTTATAGTTTCCAAAAGAATGAGTCCCTACGTATCAGAGGAGTGCTTAATGGACAGTGATTGGTTGCATTGATCGATTCAGGTGCTATACATAATTTCATAGATGAGGGACTTGTAGCACATAGGGGACTTCAAACACAGAAGGTAGATGGCTTCAGAGTGATGGTTGCAGATGGTTTCACTATTACTTGCACTAGGATGATCACACAGTTGAGTTTATAGTTGGGTAACTGCGAAGTCAAGGATGAATTCTATGTGGTTAACATTGGAGACATGGATGTTGTGTTGGGTATACAATGGCTACATTCCCTTGGTGAGATTACACTTAATTTTTAAACCATGGAGCTAAAATTCAAATCAGAGGATAAGAATGTGGTCTTGAGAGGTATATCTAATGGAGGGCCACGGGTTGTGTCTTTCAAATGCATGGAGAGGATATTTAGGCATAACCAAGAAACTCACTTGAAGGCCCTCACCGAGTGCATGGAATGATGCACATCCACATGACTGGCCTTAAACCCAAAGAAATGTCGATTCATGGCACCACAAGGTAAACTCCTTGAGCACATAGTCTATAAAGCAAGGTTAAAGACTAGTTTGGATAGATTGTACAGATGGAAGCACCAAAGGATGTCACTGGAGTCAAAACATTCCTGGGCCATGGGGGTTATTACCGGTGCTTTATAAATAATTTTGGCCAAATATCATATCCACTAGACATGCTTACGACAAAAGGAATAAAATTCACATGTATAGAAGAATAGGAGAACGAATTTAATGAGCTAAAGGTACACTTGATCAGTTCACCCATCCTCGCATACCTAAATTGGAGCAAAGTTTCACATCCATGTAGAAGCATCAAATTTCACGATCGGAGCAATATTGGCACAAGTTGGGCTCAAGGACTTGTTCACCCTATTTTCTTTGCCAATCAACTACTGTCAAATGCAAAATGTAACTATAGCACTACAAAGAGGGAAGTGCCAAGAATGGTTTATTTAGTGCAAAAAATTTGACACCACCTCCTGCCAAAGCCTTTTACATTCTATGTGGACCACTAGGCATTAATGTACCTGGTTAACAAACCAATTATACAAGGACAGGTAATCAAATGGTTGTCATTAGTTTTAAAATATAATGGCCATAAAAAAATTAAGCACGGTAGGTTAGGACCCTTTAAGATAAGAGAAGATGGAGAACATATCCATAAAGTTGAAAAACTTAAATGGCACATTGATGAAAGACAATATTAATGGATCTTAACTGAAGCCATACAAGTAAAGACTGAAGCCAAAATTACATTATATGATAGATTGGACGATTCGGAAGGACGAAGAAGTAATCATGGAAAAGTCGATTATGGAGAAGCCAATCAAAGTTGCCATAGCCCAAAAACACCCGTTTTCGACAAAATGTTTGTTTGGCCCACTAGCCAAATGGATAAAACATATATGGAAAATGGAGATTGCATGTGCCATACTCTAGAATAAGAATGGGATACATTAGTTATGAATTAAGCATAAATGAGGCACAACCACATCAACATGATGATAAGATAAATCGGAGAAGATTGATCCAAATGAGGAACAAATCCCCAATCTTCAACCATTGATGATGGTCGAACGCCACATAGTAGTGAAACGATCAAGGTATGATCAAGCTATAAGATAATATGCAAAGAAGCATCATTTAATGCCACCGCCAACTATAATACCATGCACAACTAGACTTTGGCGAACTGTACATAATCCTATAGCTTGTCCAACTGTACAAGGTGAGGAAGTCACGTGGTGCCAACAATGAGGGTGATTTATTGATTCTTGTTAAAACATTAATGAAGGTATGGAAAAAACTCCCTATGGTTGATGATGTTTTTGAATTGGAATATGCCAACACTCGTTGCACAAATGAATGCTACAAAATGCCATATAAAAATTGCATAATAAGTGCCCTTGGGGTGTAGACCGGTTGGTCGAGTTGTTGAAAGGCATGGGCGATCAACGCAGGTTCAAACCTTGACTAACCCAGCCGCACAAGCTATAGGGTAGACGTTGGGAAATCACGCGGCCCAAAGGGGATTAGTCTTGCTGAGTATTGAAAACTTAAGAGAAGCCCAGTCGGTCACAGGGATACCCCTCTAAGATATCAAAAACAAATGCATAATAAGTAATGGAATGGAGATAAAGTGGAAAAATTCAAATTCAAAAGGTGAAAAAAGGAAAAGAAAATTAAAAAACAAGGAAAAATTGGACACAAAAAGGAAAAAAATATCATGTTGAAAATTTAAATTCTAAAAATGAAGAAAAAAATTATATTTGTACAACATAATAATCCCATTTTACAATGAGAAAAGCCTTATATTGTACGGCCTTACCCACATGTCTATGTTGTATGGCCACGAGTATAGTTTGAATTTGCACGACGACAATACAGTCTTGCACTACCTAACTCACCCATCTATATTGTATAGCGAGAGGTTTCTTTCTTGCAACATCAAAATTCCTATACTGTACAGCGAGAACATTATCCTATCATTCGGGTTGATTTCTTCATTTTACAGAAAAAGCTTAATTTAGTTGTACAAGTTTTACTAGCTACTAGTTTCATATTTGTACAATCCCCAAGGAGCAGTTCCTCAATTGCACAAGATAACAATTTGATTTTATGGGAACCAACCTCTACCTCCATTATACAATCAATTCCAATTGTACAGCAGGTGATATAGCCTACCAATCCTTGCATTGTATAGTGGCTCTACAGTGTATGACGACTTAGCATTGTATGACAACTAACCTCAATATGACAACCAACCTCAATGTCCATTGTACGGTTAGTAAGATCAATGAACAAATTCTTCCTTCCAAAAATTTGTACAACCACTAGCTAGCAGCCCATCAATTTTACAACAAACTTCAATAGTACACCAATTTTCAATTGTATGCTAGGTTTCATCGCTTGGAAATTTTCATCAATACGACAAGTGAATTTTGTAAGAGTATGCCCTACCATTGTACAACACATTATTGTACAATTCAGCATTATATGGTATAGGACTATACCATACGACATAATACAGTGCAATAGATGTGAGATTTTTGTATGGAATAATTGTATTTTGAGCTTTGTTGCCAACTGTGATGTATGGCTTGTAGTATGGCCATCACTGAAGAATCTCCTCAGTGCACACTCTATAAATTGCATTGTACAGCCATACACTCCACCAATCAGTTACAATAACTACTTTGAGGAAGGCAATTGGAAAGACCGAGTTAAATTTCTTATTTGCATAGTTCAACAAGCATATATCGCAACCATGGAAGGAAAAAAGGAAAAA
>VDFB02110350.1:0-47548 GCA_007258455.2 Sequoia sempervirens
TAGATGCAAAAGCAATATTTGGATGTGTTGAAAGTGGAGAAAAATGATAGAAGAATAAAATTAACCAATTAGAAAAGGAATTAAAAGACAAGAAGAAGTTGTCATGATCGAAAGAAAAGGAGCTTAACATTGTTCGAAGAGAGCTACAATCTAAAAGACAAGAAGTTGAGAAAAAAAAGACAACAATAGAAGGTGTTACCCATGAAGAAGGGTGGATGGATACATTAGAAAATGAGTTTTTCCAAGAATTCTATGAAATTCACAAGTTAAAGGATGATATCAGGTTCCTCGAGGATTGATTGGAAATGTTTAATTTACCTATAATGGTCTTGTAAAACATTTTGATAGCTCAAAAGTCAAAGTGTTGTTGCACAACTTATAAAAGCTAAAGATGCCACAACAATAGTCAAATTGGAGGTTCGTGGAGGAGGGAAGTTGTGTAATGTAGTAATGGATAGGGAACAAATAGGAAAGCTACTACTTCAAATATGACATCTACAAAGAAGAGTAATGATTATCTCTTTAAACAAAATCCAAACCCATACCATTTTGTCAACAACTCAACAATCAACAACCAAATTGGTGTGCAATGGAAATGCAGGGCTGGCACTATCTCTTGTTGCATATGAAGATGATATTGAAGTAGGTATGCAATTTGTATTTCATGGGTATGTGTAGGATCATGATGGGACAAAAAGTGGCAATATGTAAGTGATATGATGGTCCATGTGGCTGATGACTTTTTTTTAACCCAAAATTGATGAAACAAAAAGGGTTTTTAAAGGAGATTCTTAGCTTTCCACCAATCTAAATTATGCTTTACTTTGAATTTAATAAATAATTATTATTTGTTTGTTATTTGAATTACAACTAATGTCCTGATTGATAGGATGATTGAAAACATCTATAGCTTTCTCAAATGTATCACATTTTTGAATCAAACATGTGTCATTTCATGCTTCATATACTATAGGATTAAAAAAGAAAAATGAATTTCATGAAGTTTTGACCTCAAGTTAAGGTGGTCAAACATAATGAAGTTTTATATTTTTTAAAAGTTGTAATAAAAAATTCATAATTAATTATTTACTTGGAAAAAAATTACAAAAAAATATGCGTCACATTCAAACATGAGTCCTCTACTTATATCTAAAATCTTATAAAAAAAATAATATCATTTTATTGTGTTTAGGGTGGTCAAACAGACACCTACTTCTTATTTTTTCCCTGAAATTTAAGTACTACTACATTGAAATTTCAAATTTTCACCAAAAAGATTTTATTTTATTTTTAAATAAACCTAGTAGTTTAGAAACTACATTCAATTTGCTACAAATTATATTGTTAAATATTTTTGAAATAATATAGATAACTTATTCAAATTTTTATGTCAAGTTGCCTAACTCTGATTTTTCTGAATTTTTTGCCACTTAAGGGCCTATTTTTTCCATGATGATCCTACACATACCCTCATAGTGTATTTGTTTGCAACAATCCAGATGTTGCAAAGGAGATTCCTTCTCCTAGAGATATGCAATCTCCAACTGTAACTCTTGAAGGGGACATTTTTCAGCCAAGTGGTCTTCTTACTGGTGGAAGTGACAGGTGAGGAGGTAAATTTTTAAGGCAGATTCATGCATTGTTTGAGGCAAAGCCTCAATGCATTATTCATCAAAAACATGCTAGCAATAATTGAAGCAAAAATTGTAACATTGTTTCTATTGGAAAAGAGGCTTTCACATTTCAAATATGGCCTAGACCTGAAGTCCTGATATCTTTCTCTTTTTGAAAATAGAGATCACAAAAATGAGCACTATGCATTCACTAAATTGGTTGCTAGAGTGGAAGAAAAGCTAAAAATGTGCAAGCTTGAAGCATTAACAAAAGATGAGAATCACAATACTTGTGTTTCTCAACTTGAATCCCTTAAAAATGAAATGCAATATTACAATTTCATTTTAAATATATTAATATTTACAAAATGTTATAATTAACATATGAAACTTGTAAGAATTTTCAATTTCTACGTAGAATTGGAGGTTTCTTTAGAAACTGATTTTCAATAATCAGTTATTCTTTCAGAATAAGGAGTCATGTATGAAATGAGGGGAAAATTTAGTTTTAGGATAAGAGAGTGCTAGCTGGGATTTACTACCATGGCCCTTATACTGGGAGAAGGGAGAAGTCTATAAAATTTCATTGTATTGAATAAATGAGGATATTTTTGGAATCTATGTAGGTTTCATCAAATCATCTATTGACATCCCACATTATGTTTTTCAACCTACAATTATTCAGTGCATTTTTCTTACCATCATATGAGGAATTTGAAACCCAAAATTTAGTCTACCTAAGAGTTGTTATAAATTTTGAAGGTTCCTTTCATTAAATTCTTAATGTCCAAATAACACAATATTTTCATTACAACCATACTCTCTATGTATAATTGGATGTTGGAAAACATTGCTTGCTATACAACCTACAACCCACATACTCTTGTATAACCCTCTACACACAACAAACCAATTAGTTAGCCAGCCCTCAACTCCATCTAGTTACTTTTATGTAAACCCCACACTATAACTCCACCCCGAACTCTACAACCCTTAAGCATTGAACAAGAATTGAGAAGTAAGTCACAACCCACTGTGTTTTCCAACCTACAACTATTTTGTGTTTTTTTTGTTCCAATCATATGAATATATTAAAATGCAATGTTTACTCAAACTAAGGGTTATAAAATATGAAGGTGAACTTCAATATATTGTTACAGTCTACAAAACAAAAAGTGCTCATTGAACAAGAATTGAGAAGTGAGTCACAACCCACTATGTTTTAAAACCTACAACTATTATGTGCATATTTTGTTCCAATCATATGAGGATATTGAAATGCAATGTTTACTCAAACTAAGAGATGCTATAAAAAATGAAGTTGAACTTCAATACATTGTTACAATCTATAGAATAGGAAGTGCTCATTGAAAAAGAATTGAGAAGTGAGTCACAACCCACTGTTTTTTCCAACCTACAACTATTTTGTGCATTTTCTGTTCCAATAATATGAAGATATTGAAATGAGATGTTTACTCAAACTAAGGGTTGTTATAAAATATGAAGGTGAACATCAATACATTTTCACAGTCTATAGAATAGAAAGTGCTCATTGAACATGAATAGAGAAGTGAGTCACAACCCACTGTGTTTTCCAACCTACAACTATTATGTGCAATTTTTTTCCAATCATATGAAGATATTGAAATGTAATGTTTACTCAAACTAAGGGTTGTTATAAAATATGAAGGTGAACTTCAATACATTGTTATAGTCTACAAAACAAAAAGTTCTCATTCAACAAGAATTGAGAAGTGAGTCATAATCCACTGTGTTTTCTAACCTATAACTATTTTGTGCATTTTTTGTTCCAATCATATGAAGATATTAAAATTCAGTGTTTACTCAAACTAAGTGTTTTATATAAAATACGAAGGTGAACTTCAATACATTGTTACAATTTATAGAACAAAAAGTGCTCATTGTAGTCAACCATTTCATTTTCATATAGATTATTTGTGTTTGTGAATTTATCAAACATCTTGTTAGCTCTCAAAAACGCAGGTAAAGATACCTCAAGAGGTTGCCAATCTCTTGGTATGTTTTAGGGTAATAGACAAGGTCAAGAGAACTCAACCTTCTACTCTTCAGGTGTTGCTAAACCTTGGCGGGTGTACCCTTCTGAATGAAGCAGACTTTATGTACTTATGATTATCTTTCATTCAATGATTTTTCCACAATGGTAGATGGAAGTGAAAAAATGTAATCAAACTTGATAGCAATAGCAATGTTTTGATCTAAATCCTAAAATGCTTAATTAATAGATAAAGAGAACAAATGAATCTTAATGATGAAACTGCAGAGACCAGTGCCTTATTGGGTATGCAGAGTCAAATGAAATCAAGATGAGCAACACTCTCTAGATAAAACTCAAATTATCTGGCATATATTTTGTTTACAACTTGTATAAGCATGCAAAATGTGATTACGAAGCTCTACTTGAACAATCCAGATGATTCTCTCTGATTACTGTGATTAACTAAAAGTATTTAATCTTTGCTTGAAAGAACCAATCAATCAATCATACAGATACAACAAATGTGCACTGATGAATTATATATAAACTTGTCATATCAATTCAAACAACCAGAAAGCCTCAATCTTGGAGACAACTTAGCAATACTTTCATTAAATTCAACAAATAATTGATACCAGAGAAATGCAACAACATCAACTACTTTTCATAAATACCTCCATTCTGAAATCATGCAATAATAGTCTCTAATCTGATAATTTTATTCCACTATATCTACTTGATGTGTATTGAATATCTAATAACTGCTGATGATTTTACAATTATAAAATGCCTATTTATATACCAGCATCAAGAAAATAAATCATATTGAAATTCTATGTCAGCTTTCCATAGAATTCGGGTTCCTTTCATGTCGGCCTGCAACGGTGTTTTAGCAATTTACATGTCGGCCTCAGTTATTTGAATTTCTATTTTACACCAGTGAAACAGTCGGCGAGACAACCCAATAGTTATGTCAAAGGAAATTCAATCGTTAATCGCTCCGTGGTGTTATTCGCCTTTGCCGTGATTTGTCTGAGTCAGAAAGATGTCATATAGATTACATTATGTTTCAACGAGATCCCCCGCGATCAAACTATATGTCGCTATAGCATATTGCTTGTTACACCGAAGACAAGAAGCATCCGCATGTTTCCCTTGTGTTTCGTTGTAGCTCCATGATATCGGGGAGACCTCACATAGACCACATCATGTTTCACCGAAAATCTTCATTTGTAATGAGTGTCACCGAGATAAGACAGTTTTCATGTCGACAAAGACCTTTTTGTTTTCCATCGATGAGACCGAAGGTCACTCGCCGAGACCTCTTATCAAAAATCCCATCTCACCGATATCTCATCCCTTTATCCTTAGGTCACCAAGACAAAGCCAACATCTCGCCAAAAGTCACTCATAAGACTTGTCGACAAGACCCGACGGGCTCGCCAAGACTTTACAACAAAGCCCATAAGTCTTACCGAAGTGTTCACTTAGTTGCCGGTCGGTAAGACAATCCAAACTCACCAAGACCACATGCCGCAAACTTCAACTCTTACCGATGTAACCTTTTCATCCTGTGTATCGGTGAGACACATCAATGTCGGGGAGACCTCTTGGAGATTACATTATGTCATACTGAAGCACCCCGAACACACATGATCATCGAGAGAAAGCCAACCTTTCACCGAAAGCCAAATTAAAGAAACCCTTATGCTCCATCGGTGAGACATGTGCACATCGCTATGACCCTTCACTGAAGATCTTATGTTAGGCCAAAGCAAAAACTCATACGAAGTGTCGGCGAGACCGAAGGTCACTCGCTGAGACCTCACATCGATAGCTCCAACCTATACCGATATAAATCCTTCTGCCACCGGTTGGTAAGACAAAAGATATTCACCAAGACACAATGTCGAGACCACCTAGCTCTCGTCAATAGACCTCCATAAGCACAAGTCGGGGAGACACCTCAAGTTCGATGAGACACTACCTCGACGAAAAAACTCCTATCAATAAGTGCATCCCCGGTCGCTGAAACAACATGAATGCTATGCCGATAGCCACCCACAGGTGAATTCTGATTACTGTAACAATTTACAAGTCATGCTGAAACACCTGCAACAAATGTATGTTAACGCACAAGCAACATGGGTCGGGGAGACCTAGATAAACCTATGTCGATATGGACCACAACATGAAAAATGCATAACTCGATGGATTCAATGGGGCAATATGGAAAAAATGTGTGTAAAGCATCATGAAATGAGGAAAATGTGCCTAAGGTATAGACATCACAGGGAGACTCAGGGGGATAAAAGATATGCAAAAATCATCATAATTTTATAGTTCCACTAGTGGCTCCATCTGGGGATGAATGATAGTGAGATCTTTGCAAGGATCCAGATCTTTGGGTGAGCAGACCAGACATAAAATGATGAACCGGAAGAGAAGAATGGAAATGCAGCATGATGGAATGAAAAGAAAGTGAATGCAAAATGGAGATGAACCAGAATCCTAAACTACTATGCATGGAAAATAATTTTAAAAAGGATAAACAAGAGTTGTCCATGCACTGGCAACCCTCAATCCTCTGTGTCACTCAAGAGAAAAAATGATTCAGAAATTGCCCATGAACAGGAAACTCCTGATCTTCACCAGTGATATTCTGTAGATAGTATGAATCTTCACCTTTCTTTCCAAAAACATCAAAAGGTACCAACCACAAAGCTTTGAATTTACCATGCTTTCCCTTCTCCTAACATCTTGTGTTCCACATCAACACCAAGTCATTTTCTTCAAACTTTCTATCCTTTGCCTTCTTGTCAAACAGATACTTCATTTGTGTCTATAACTTCATGTTTTGGTTTTGGGAAACTCTCCTTATTTCATCAAGTTCAGCTAGTTGCTCCATTCTTTCTTCCATGGGTTCAAGAACATCCAAATCTTCTTGAAGGACAAACTTGTAGACTGGCAACAAATTCTGCAAAGGCATCCTGGCTTTCATTCCATATATTAGCTCAAATGGGGATTTTCCAATTGCTTTCTTCATAGTAATCCTATCAGCCCATACTGCCAACCTTAATTTTGAATCCCAAGCCATCTTATTTTGTCCTAACATCCTCCTTATAATCTTCAAAAGACTCTTATTGCTAGACTCTGCTTGACCATTAGCTTGTGGATGGTAAGGAGTTGCATAAGAAATAGTAATGCCATATGTGTCACAAAAGCCTTTGAATTCATCTGACCTGAAACACATCCCATTATCTATGATTAATCTCAATGGTGCACCAAATCTGGTGATAATTTTGTCCATCAAGAAATTTTTCACCACTTTTCTTGTAGCCTATTTAGTTGGGATTGCCTCCACCCATTTAGTAAAATAATCAGTGGCAACCAGTATCCACTTGTATCCTCCACTTGTTTTTTCCTGTATCTCTCCAATGAAATCAATTCCCCATTGATGAAAAGGGGCATCAGCCTACAAGGGTCAAAGTGGTAAGGCTCCTTGATATTTCAGCTTTCCAGAGAACTTTTGGCAGGATTCACACTTTCTTACATGTGTAAAAGAATCATTAAAAACTCTAGGCTAGTAGTAACCTACTCTGAGAATTTTATGTGCAGTTGTTTTTGCTAAATAATGTCCTCCACAAACTCCTTCATGCATTTCACTTAGGACATGTTTGGCCTGAGATTCATTAAGACATAACAACAGTATACCATCCCTATTCTTCCAAAATAGATCTCCATCTAGGAAAACATATTTAGATGCGTGAAATTTCAAAGTTCTTTTCTGGTTGTCACTCAATCCCTCTAGACACTTCATGTACTTAAGGTAATGCATTACATCAGTATACCAAGGAGTGTGCTCAATGCTTGCAACTACAATCCCTTCATCTACATTACAAACTTTATTTTCTTCAATATTTGATTCTGCCATCAACCTAGCCAAGCCTTGACCTCTCACCAGCTTAGTAATTTGTATCTCTAAGTCAAATTCCTAGATCTTGTTAATCCATTTGCATCTTTTTCCTGTCACTTCAGACTATGTCAGAATATCTTTGACAACAGCATGAGGGACATAAGCAATCACCTTTGCTCCAACAAGATATGGCCTGAAAGCTTTTGTAGCCTTTACTAATGCAAATGCCTATTTTTCCATTATGTCATATTTCAATTCAGACCCTTGTAATGACTTACTAAAGAAAGACACAGGTTGTTCATGACCATCCTCATTCTTCTATAACATAACAAAAGCAATTATGTGCATTGAAGCAAATGAAAATATATGAAAAGGCTTTGCAAAATCTAGATATTTAAGGACAGGAGCCTCCTTGATGGCCCTTTTGATAGATATGAAAGCTTCCAAGGCTTCTGCGGTCCATTCCATTTTCTATTCTTTCTTCAACATTTTTGATATGGGCTTAATGATCTCAGCAAAGTTAGAAACAAATCTCCTAACAAAATTAATCTGTCCAAAGAATGATTGTATAGCCTTAATAGTTTTGGGAACATGAATTCTATCAATAGCCTCAACCCTCTTAGGATCTATCCTAATTCCTTCTTTTGAAACAATATGTCATAAGAGCTTACCTTCTGTGACTACAAAATGACACTTCTTAGGATTCAAGATGATACCATATTCTAGGGCTTTAATAAATACCTTCTCTAGATGTTGTACATGATCTTCAGCCTTCATTGAATAAGTAGTCAAGTCATCCTGGTACACCACCATGATAGCATTGATCAAATCTACAAATGCCATGTCCATAGCCCTTCGAAAGGTCGCTCCTGCATTAGTGAGACCAAATGGCACTCTTATGTATACATACATTCCCCAAGGAGTTGTGAATGTGTCTTATATTGCTCAGATTCTTTGACCTTGACCTGGTTGTATCCTGAAAACCCATCCATCATGGACAGCAGTTCACACCCTATTACTTTATGCAATATAGCCTCCATATTGGGTAGAGGATAATTATCCTTGAGAGATGCTATATTCAAATTCTTGAAGTCCACACATAATCTGATGTCTCCATTTTTCTTCCTCACAGGGACCAAATTTGAGACCCACGTTGAGTGCTTGATTGGTTTGATGATTCCCCCATCTCTGAGCTTTGTCAATTCTTCTTACATTTTAGGCTCTAATGTTGGATTTATGGGTCTTTGCTTGTGTCTGAATGGCTTAGCATCTGGCTTCAATGGTATTTCATGCTGAAATAAATCTTTCCTGTATGCTTTTAGATCTTCATAAGACCAATCAAAGACATGCTTATACTTTCTCAGCAACTCTATCAGCATTCTTTTGATTGTAGGGCTTATCTTCTTTCCTATGTACACCTTTCTTGGTGCTATTTCAGTCCCCAAATTAACTTCTTCAATATCTTCTCTTCTGACTGGTGTCTGCTTCATGAGAGACTGATCATTTCCATCATACAGCCACTCCAATGCCACTAAACCCTTAGGAAGCTTATTTGTTTTGAGCTGCAAGATCTCCTTTCCAAACACTATTTGCTTTCCATCCACTTCCTCAACAAAAGCATTGAAATCAATTTCCTGGGCTTCATATTGATCAATACAATTGAGGAATTTCAAAAGATCAGTATCATCATTGAAAAATTTCCAACTATAAATGTTATCAGGAACAGCAGGTCTTGTCTTGATCTCAATCTGTGACACCCCAACCAATGTGATATCATCTCTTTTCAGCACCACATTTGCTAAAAAATCAGCCATTATGTTCTTTGATCTGTCAATCCACTCAATTGAGAAGGCATCAAATAATTCAATTGTGTCCCATGCAGCATTCCTATATTGTTTCAATCTTTTATGTTTTGCTGCATACTTTGACTTGATTTGTGAAACAACCAACTCAGAATCACCAAAAACAGTTAGCAACTTAATCTTGTGTTTCACAGCTATGTTCAAACCTATCAACAAGGCTTCATACTCTGCCACATTGTTTGTACATTCAAATGCTAACATAAATGAATATTTAAATGTAATACCTTCAGGTGAAACAAAAAAAATCCCAACGCCATTACCTCCTTGGCTGCATGCTCTATCAAAATACATCTTCCATACTTCATTGCAGCTTTGTGCCACATGCTTTTCAATTGGATCACTATTGGTTAATTCTAGTTGGGCTGATTCAATCTTAAAACTTCCAAGATCAACATCAAAAAAATAGTTGATCTAATCTTGTGGTACATAATCAACAAGCTAGTTCATTCTTGGCTCTGTATACAATTTGACTTCCTGACCATTCACTGGAATTATAGCATAAGACAGATCAAACTAGATGTTTCCCCCAACTGCTGTTGTCCACTGTCTTGACAAGAGCATACCAAACTACAGAGGAGTATCAATCACTGTTATATCTATATTATATGCCACCTGTGGATAAGTAGCTAGTTTGACTTCAACACCTCTCATAATGCCTACCACAGGTATAGGTTTGTTATCCATTGCATAACACTTCCCCTCACATGTATCAACCCACATACCAAGTTGCTTCATAACTCCTACTGGCATGATATTTATAGCAGCACCGGAGTCTATCATGCAATTTCTCAGCAGTTTGTTGTTTATAAGCAATGTAGTGAAAAAAGGATCCACTTGAGAGGGAGTTGTTAATACATCACTCAAGTAGACTTCTGGGATATTTATTTTCTCTTGCTTAGTGAATGCTTTAACAACTACTCTATTTTTAGAATTCACATGTTTTTCATTTCCATTCGTTATCAATTGAACAACACTATCTCTATATTCCTTAATTTTCATCATTTCAAGCAGTGGAACAGACATTTTTACTTGGGATAACGCCTGAGTGAAGTCAAAAGAGGAGCCCTCCACCTTAATAGCCTTCTTCAGTTCTGGCGTTTCTCCTTTGTTTTCTTCTTTTTCCTTTTTATTAAGTTGGTCAGACATTTGTATCTCTTTGTGTAATTCCTTCACTTCCTCTTTAACTTCCTATTTTTGGATAGGCTTCTGTTCACCTTTATCATGCTACTTATTTTCTGATTTCTTCAAAGTTCCTTGTGTCATCTTCTGATCTTTTATAAATATTCCTCTAGGAACACCTTCCTTCTCATTTATTGTTATGTTTCTCAACCAGTATTTACTCCTTGCTTCCTCAACTGCAGCAACAGTTAGTCTCTCTATCTCCTCTTTGGTGAGTCTCCTCATACTGCACTGAGTAGGCACCTCAACCGAATGTGGCTCTGTATAATCTTCTCCAGAATCAGAAAGAACCTATTGTTCAACCATATGGACATTATATTTCTGATTTGAAACATCATACTCATAACCTTCATCCTCTAAAGATGAGTATCCTTCCTCAGCATGGTAAAAAGTATTTGAATTCAAATAAACCTTGTGATCTTCTCCATTATTTTCCATCAACATTCCCTCTTCTTGCATCCTTTGAGCTACAACACAATAGTCTGGAGAATGTGGTTTATCACAAGCTTCATAGAAGTAAGTATTACTCACCATGTAAGTTCCCTTCTTACTCAATGGATCAGGAGTCTCTTTGTTTCTTGGCCTAGCTGTTATAGGTTTTCCATCCTTCCAGTCTGTATTATATGGCATGTCATGCAACTTCGGCCTTTCATTTTTGTATGTGTTCTCCTATCTGTACTGATAATTGTTGCTTTGCTGAGGAGCCCTAGGGTTATCTCTTTTATTAACTATACCTGCAACCTTTCTATTGTTTTCAATGGTCAGTGCTATCTTCTAAGCTTCAACCAGATCTCTTGTAGACCTATTTCTCAGTTCATACCCTGTCTTAGGATCAAGTGCATTTAAATAAACACTCATTGCTACAAAATCTGGCAACCTTGATCCAGGAGGTACTTTAGTCTACAACTTGTTGAATCTTAAGTTGAAATCATAAATTGAATCATTCTGATTTTTCTGAATTCGCATCAATTCATGAAGAGCTGCATCTAGTGCATTTTGATTCCCATATTGCTCTAGGAATCTATCTTGGAATACTTGGAGAGAATTAATTGAGAGTGTTGGCAAGCTGTTAAACCAATCCCTAGCATCTTCAAGAAGTGACATCATAAATAGCCTCATATGTAAATCTTCATAGGGCACACCTATGTCTTGGATGAACACATTGAAATTCTTTAAATTTTCTTCAGCAGTAATTGCATTACTCTTTGTAAACTTAGGTACCAGACCTCTTCAGCAGTAATTGCATTACTCCCTGTAAACTTAGGTACCAGACCTCTCCAGCTGCTATCCATAGGGTAAGGGTATAGATGAAACCTTGTCAAATCAAACTGTCTGATCATTGTTGCATACTGGTAAGGGGGAGGGATAGGTGGGTACTGATATTGATACATAGGATTGTTATATTATGCATTATGTTGTGGGACAAAAGGCTGACCATGAGGTGGCTGCATATTTGTATGCTGTGTGGGAACATGAGGTGGATGATTTGGCTAATTAAAGTGATTTCATGTCTGATGATGAGGAGACACAAGTGGATCAGAAGGCCTTGCACTATGATTACCCTGCTTATGAGGTGGTACATACTTTGGGGAGCAATCAGTTGTCTGAGAAGTAATTTGGGCCTTCAGCAATGTAGCCCTTAGCTCCTCTATCTTTTTCCTCTATGATTCAAACTGTTCTTTTACTTCCTCAGGAAGCTTATGATTAATAGAGTCATTTTGGTTACCTTCCATTTTCTGATCATATTCATGCTAAATTTTGATTCGTTCAGCCTCTAGTTCAGCTCTAAACTCAGCCTGTTTCTGAGGATCGAGAAAAAAGAAAGGATGTCTTTGATCTTCTAGAGTACAATGCTCTACACTTGAATCATTTTTCCATGTATCATAGCGATCATATGTTTCACAATGTGCTTTTGGTACCCTGTCTTTATCTATTAGGCACATATCCTCACTTATCCCTTTTCCCTTATCAATCTTGTCATTTTTGTGTGTCCAATTACTGCTGCCAGCAGGAGCTCCAGTATGACCTCCCCTGTATTGAGATATTCTTCCATTCATGTTTGAACAACTACAAAAAATTTGTCAGAGTCACCACTCACTTTTGTCAAAAATGAGAAAATACTTGATACTTCTTATTCCCAGCGGAGTCTGTATAAAGTTCCTGACTCTATGATTAATGCTTTGATTCTTAATGTATCCCCAACAGAGTCGCCAATTTGTTAGCTCTCAAAAATGCAGGTAAAGATACCTTAAGAGGCTACCAATCTCTTGGTACGTTTTAGGGTAACAGACAAGGTCAAGAGAACTCAACCTTCTACTCTTCAGGTGCTGCTAAACCTTGGCAGGTGTACCCTTCTGAATGAAGTAGACTTTATGTACTTATGATTATCTTTCATTCAATGATTTGTCCATAATGGCAAATGGAAGTGAACAAATGTAATCAAACTTGATAGCAATAGCAATCTTCTGATCTAAATCCTAAAATGCTTAATTAACAGATAAAGAGAACAAATGAATCTTAATGATGAAACTGTAGAGACCAATGCCTTATTAGGTATGCAGAGTCAAATGAAATCAAGATGAGCAACACTTTCTGGATAAAACTCAAATTATCTGGCATATATTCTGTTTACAACTTGTATAAGCATGCAAAATGTGATTACGAAGCTCTACTTGAACAATCCAGATGATTCTCTCTAATTATTGTGATTAACTAAAAGGATTTAATCTTTGCTTGAAAGAACCAATCAATCAATCACACAAATACAACAAATTTGAACTAATGAATTATATATAAACTTGTCATATCAATTCAAACAACCAGAAAGCCTCAATCTTGGAGACAACTTAGCAATACTTAAATCATTAAATTCAACAAATAATTGACACCAAAGAAATGTAGCAACATCAACTGATTTTCATAAATACCTCCATTCTGAAATCATGCAACAATAGTCTCTGATTTGATAATTTTTTTCCACTATATCTACTTGTTGTGTATCGAATATCTAATAACTGGTGATGATTTTAAAATTACAAAATGCCTATTTATATACCAGCATCAAGAAAATAAATCATATTGAAATTCCATGCCGGCCTTCCACAGAAATTGGATTCCTTTCATGTTGGCCTGCAATGGTATTTTAGCAATTTACATGTTGGCCTCAGTTATTTGAATTTATGTTTTTCACCAATGAAACAATCAGCGAGACAACCCAGCAGTTATGTCGAAGGAAATTCAATTGTTAATTGCTCCGTTGTGTTATTCACCTTTGCCGTGATTTGTCTGAGTCAGGGAGATGTCATATAGATTACATTATGTTTCAACAAGAGCCCCCATGATCAAACTGTATGTCGCTATAGCATATTGCGTGTTACACTGAAGACAAGAAGCATCTACATGTTTCCCTTGTGTTTCGCTATAGCTCTGTGATATCGGGGAGACCTCACGTACACCACATCATGTTTCACCAAAAATCTTCATTCATAATGAGTGTCGCCGAGACAAGATAGTTTTCATGTCGACAAAGACCTTTTTGTTTTCCATCGGCAAGTCCAAAGGTCACTCGCCGAGACCTCTTATCGAAAATCCTATCTCACCGATATCGCATCCCTTTATCCTTAGGTTGCCAAGACAAAGCCAACATCTCGCCGAAAGTCACTCATAAGACTTGTTGGCAAGACCCAATGGGCTTGCCAAGACTTTACAATGAAGCCCATAAGTCTTACCGAAGTGTTCACTTAGTTGCCAGTCGATAAGACAATCCAAACTCACCAAGACCACATGCCGCAAACTTCAACTCTTACCAATGTAACCTTTTCATCCTGTGTATCGGCGAGACACATCAATGTCGGGGGACCTCTTGGAGATTACATTATGTCATACCGAAGCACCCCAAAAAAACATGATCGCCGAGAGAAAGCCAACCTTTCACCAAAACCCAAATTAAAGAAACCCTTATGCTCCATCAATGAGACATGTGCACATCGCTATGACCCTTCACCGAAGATCTTATGTTAGGCCGAAGCGAAAACTCATACGAAGCATCGGCAAGACCGAAGGTCACTTGCCAAGACCTCACGTCGATAGCTCCAATCTATACCAATATAAATCCTTCCACCACCGGTCGGTAAGACAAAAGATATTTTCCAAGACACAGTGTCGAGACTGCCTAGCTCTCGCCGATAGACCTCCATAAGCACAAGTCAGGGAGACACCTCAAGTTTGATGAGACACTACCTTGACAACAAAACTCCTACCAATAAGTGCATCCCCAGTCACCGAAACAACATGAATGCTATGCCAATAGCCACCCACAAGTGAATGTCGGCCACTGTAACAATGGACAAGTCATGCCGAAACACCTGCAACAAATGTATGTTAACGCACAAGCAACATGGGTCGGGGAGACCTAGATAAACCTATGTTGATATGGACCACAACATGAAAAATGCATAACTCGATGGATTCAATGGGGCAATATGGAAAAAATGTGTGTAAGGCATCATGAAATGAGGAAAATGTGCCTAAGGTAGACATCACAGGGAGACTCAGGGGGATAAAAGATATGCAAAAATCATCAGAATTTTATAGTTCCAACACATCCATAGATGCCATTGAAGACCATACTTGATTTGAATGTATATAATATGAGAGTGATAGTTTCCCATATTTCTACATACACTGTAACATTTACTATTGTACATGTTTTCATTTATGTAATAAATAAAGATTGCATGTGTTTACATTTGAAAGTAAGTTGACATAAATAATAAGACTTGATGTGGCATTGCCTACTATTATTTGATGGTATTTGACATTGTTTATAATGAAATTTTACATGGCAACAAAAAGTGTCATATGAAATCTACAAGAACATAGTCTTATATTTTTTAGTTAAGAGGGGTAAATGCTTTTGACCTAGAGCTATGAACCGATGAGGTCACAAATGGGGGACCTCATCCCCATTATAAATTGTCAAAAATTACACCCCAATGGGATTCAAATCTTGATGGAAAGAATAACAATACAACTTAACAATCACACCATGCCACTATTAGCAAAAGACCGTAGTCTTCAAACATACCAAAATAATGTAATTCCACACCATAATTGTTCAATAATTACATGATCAAAGAGCGAATACAAAATGACTATTCTCAGCCTCTCTCATCCTCTCATACATTTCCTTTTATGTGTAATTGAGGAGATGTTGAGATTAAAATATTATAAGCTTCTTTTGGTCCTTAGCACTAATGGTGGGATGATTCCACTTGCACTGATCCTTGATGTTGTATGTGTAACAAGAGGGTTCTAGGAAGCCTCTTCTTTGACCATTACACTTTCAACACCTTCATCTTGTAACAAATCCATCAATATAAATGACTATGTTCAACAATTAACATATGGATGGAAACAAATATAAGGTACTATGATATATATGGAATGAAATCATTTATATGTACCTATGGAAGACAAATACAATTGGAAATAGATGATAAGGAAAAGGAAAAATCAGATCTAAGTGTAGAGAAAGAGAATTAGTTGGGTAGAGAGATGAAAGTCTTATCTTAGGAAAACATAGACAACTTTTGTAACAAATTTGTCCAAAGAAACATCTACATTGTCTAATAAAAAATAAACTCTACAAGCTGAGCAAAAAGCAAATGCAACAACACATAAAAATATTCAAGATAATGAAAACTCTATCCAAGAAATGATGCCAATAAGTTCAAGGCCCAATTTTTATACTTCCTTGCCAAAAATTGAGAAAATGGAATACTGTCATCCTATTACATCAATGTAGCAAGATAACAAGATTCGTATTTCTCAAAATTTCTACCCAGGAAAACAATCTCCTCCCTAAGCACCCTTTCTTCTTTATTTCCCTTTCGAGGCATATTTTCCTATCCCAAATGGAAACTATCCTACTCACGCCCACCACTTCCTTGTCCATCCTTTCCTTGTAATGGCAGGAATGTAAACGTCACATCAAATTCAAATGCATGTAACCAATTCATTCAAAATATCAAAATACACATTAAAAAGCAAATTTTAAAATTATCCTTTCTTCCACTTTCTTCCTCTAAAGGAGCCAAGGACATTGTGTTTTCCAACACTACAAAAAAAGCGAGCATTCTTTTGTTGCAAAATCAAATGAAGATAATGAAATGCCAATTTTACTATACCAAAAAATTTCTCCAAAATTTGAAGGTGGAATTCATTACATTCTTGGTGCATAAGAAACAAAAAAAAAATCATAAGGAAATAACTAACAGGGGACAGTGTGTTTTCCAAAACTGCAAATATTGTGAGCATTTTTTTTGTTGCAATCAGATGAAGATAGTGAAATGTCATTTTTACTATTATAAATAGAATTTAACACCATTATTCATTTGAAAGTATCTATGATGAGAAAAATAGTTTCCCACATATATACATACACATAAAATTTATTGATATACTGTATTGAATACCATGTATGCAATTAGTTCATTCAATACCATTGACTGCTATATTAAAAATTGTTGAGCTCAAAAGATTTAAATGTCAACTTTTTGCTTTCATTTATAAGAAAGCTACCATAAACAATAAGACTTCAAGTGGCATCACCTATCAATACATTTGATATTAAAATAAATTGAATGCACAACATATATGCATGCCCAAGCAATGCACTAATTGAGTTATTATATCTACCTTCCCGTCCTCCACATCACCTCGTGCTTCATTCACACCCTCCCCATCCTTGGGTTGATGCAAGAAGTTGGGTACACAAAAAACTCAAAAAGTGGAAATGTTTTTGCTGTTTTTCAGAATTTGTCACACTTGGACTGAAAATTTGAGGCACTTCCACAATGAATCTTAAAAAAAGTCAGTAATATGAAATTTAGAATTTTGAATCTAGTTTCCAAATATGTAAATTATTAAAATACCCAGTTTATAGAAATTAAATTTTGATAAAGATCTATAAAAACCACTTTTTTAAAGTCCCTGTTTTTTAACCATACCAAGCAGGTGTACGGACAACACTTTTTGACCCAAATAAAATTATTTTGCTAATTCCTTTTAGGAAAAGTGAGCTAACAACATGAAGTTTGGGCTGGATTTTTTTTTGTAATTTTTGATTGAATATATTTTTTTTTATTAATTTTTTATTGGCCTTAATTGATGTTTTTTCAAATCAACGTGTACGGACAACATAATTGGACCTAAACAAAACATTTTTTGACTCTTTTTTTTTTCATTGTGTAGAGAATTGTCTGAAGTTTGGGACCATATAATTTTTTTTACAAGAAACTTAACCAATACAAAGTTATTAAAAAACCAAAAAAACTTGATCTTTCAAATTTAAGGCCTAGTTTGCTTAGAAATTAATTTAAAAATAACAAACTTAATCCAATTTTAACAAAAATTATATATCTAGAAAGTAGACATTGTGTTCTCTAATGGGTTTTAATTTTATAGACTAATTCAGAAAAAAAGTTCATCATCTATGTTGTCAAAGTTGGACATTTTTTTTCAGTTTGCCTTAGTTTTTTAGTTGCAGGTCAAAAGCTAAGGCTCGGATTGCCAAGCCTTTCCCGAGCCTAAAACCGGGGCTAGATTTGGTTTGGGAGATCAACTTTTAAATAACGCGTATGCGTTATAGAAACGCGTACGCGTTATTTAAATAAAACGCGTACGCGTTTCATAACGCATACGCGTTATGTTTTGCCCGTTGGCAGAAAGCAACGCGTACGCGTTACTGAACGCGTACGCATTTTAAAAATATAACGCGTACGCGTTTGTATAATAGCCGTTTTTCCCTAATTTGAAAAATACTGTTAAAACACGATTTTTTTACAGCATTCTTTTTCTGCAGTACGGACCTAAAGTGTCATTTTCTGCGTTTTTTATTGCAGATTTGTCTTGTGCAGGGCATATTCTATTCAAATTGTTGGAAGAGTAAAAGTGCAAGTTAAATTTTCTGAAGTGGAATCAAGTGCAAAAATATTTTACAAGAAGATTTGGAAAAAGTGAATTTTTGGATGTACTCATGATGATTTTGTACTTCAGAATTTATAGAAAAAATAATCTTCATAGTACATAGTTTTATTTGAATATTTGAAGGAGGGGAAAATTTTAAAATAGGTTTCTTGAATTATTGTTTTTGTCATCAAAGAGGGTTTGGTAACCATGGGTGATAAAAAAAGACAAAGAAAAAGATGTAGGAAGGTAATGACACCCGAAGAAATTCAAGCAAATAAAGATAAAGAGGCAAAAAGACAAAGGGAAAGGAGACAAAGGATTCATCAAGTGAAAGATTTGGAAGCATCTAGTTCTAAGAATGTCGAAGAGGAAGCCATGAATGATGAAATCAATGTAGATGATGCAAATGTGGAGATGGTGAATATGGAAGAAAATGCAACTATGGAGACAAACCCAAATGTGCCTTCAACTTCAACTTTGAATAATATGCAAATAACTTCAGGTGTGTCTTCAAATCCACCTCCCAATGATATGGAAAATGTACCTATTCAAACAATCTATCCAGGTATGTCTTCAAACCCAAGTTTTTATAATATTGATATTGCTTGTTTAGAAGAAGCTGGATACACAATTGATGAGATTAATAATATTAGGGTTGAAACAATACATAAACAAGAAAATGATGAAATTATATCTTATGAGAATGTAAATGAGAATGAAATCCCTAATATTGATGAAAATGAGAATGAAATCCCTTTTACATTTGAAAATGAAAATGAAACCCCTTGTGTGAATGAAAATGAAACTCCATCTATGGATGAAGTTGAAAATGTTTTTTTAACAATTGAAACAAATGTGTTAAATAACCTTCGTGGTAAAGTTTCTTCAAGACAAATTAGAAATTATGGAAATAAAATATATAAAATGTTTTTTTATAGAAAGAAATTAGGATTCCAATGTCAACTCATGGTGCAATTGATGAGAATGTTTAAAATGAGAAAAGTGATGAAAAAATTAGGTGTTTTTGTAAAACCAAAAAAGAAAGATGATTCAGTAGAACAAGTCATATCTAGTGTTGCTAATGCTATTGATGTTATTGGTAAGAAAAGTCGATCAAAAGATAAGAATGCGGCTCGCCGTGCAATAACAACTGCTCTAGTTGATAAAACAGCTTCAAATAAAAGAATGTTAAGTAAGATTAGTAAATGTATAAACTTAAATCCTAGAACTTTGATAAGAGCTGCTAAAAGAAGAGAAAGTATTGAAAAAGATCCTATTAATCAATGTTGGAGTTTTAGTGGTAGACTCCCAAGATCAGACATGAAATTAACTAATGAAATTAAATCTTTAATCGAAAAATTTTGGTATGATAATACAAGAGTATCACCTAACATTAGAGATGTCTTAAAATTAAGGGTGGGTTCCAAAATTAAGTGAACCTCATCCAAAGCATCTCTTAGATATGACTCAAACTGAATTATATAAAAAAATTTAGATGCTTCAATCTTACCATTGAATATTAGCATAAGTCAAAGATCATTTGAAAAGTGTAAACCTTGGTATGTTAGAATTAATAAGCAATGAATCTCTTGTTGTTGTAAGACTCATGTACAATTTCATTATTATTATGATATATTTTGATATATACGATGCACTTTGCATGCTAACCAAATTATGCAGGACATTTGTGGTATTACTATGCCACCTGAAAGAATCAAAGATTTTATAGCAGGTTTGTTTTGTAATCCCTCTTTAAATGGAAACTCATTTTTTTTAAAAGGATGCATATCTGGAGAATGCGATAGATGTGGTAACTTTTCATTATTAGGAGAATGTATGCATGAAAGTAGTTTAGATGAATTTGGAAAACAATTAGTGGATGTAAAAAAATTTAAAAATATTGAGTATTCTTCAAAAAATGGTAAAATTGGAAGACGTGTTGAGCTAATTGTGGAAAAAGTTAGTGTGCATACTTTTATTACTGAATTTAAAGATAAGTTTGTACCTAAATATGTTCAACACTCTCAGAATGCTCATTGGCTTGATAATCAATTTCGTTTATGTAAAAACACATTTCCAATTGGAACTATATTGTCAATTGTTGATTTTGCTGAAAATTATACTCTTGCTCCACAAGAAGAAATCCAATCACAATATTATAATTCAGTGCAAGTAGCTATATTTGTTCACATTGTTTATAGACATGTTGAAGATAGTACAGAAGATAATAGAATTTTTTGAAAGAGTACCATTTTTATGTAAGTGATAATCGATTACATTCATCTGAGTTTGTACAATATTGTTTTGATATATTTAATAAAAATTTAAAAGAGAGGAATTCAAATAATAGAACATCTCATATGGTCAGATAATTGCACGGGTCAATTCAAAAATGCTAGAATGTTTTATTGGCTATGTAGAGTTCATAAGGAAAATAATATCCAACACATATGGAGTTTTTTTGAAGCTGGTCATGGTAAGGGAGAACACGATGGAGCAGGTGCATGTGTAAAAAGAGCTCTTGCTAGAGAGCAACTAAAATTTGAGGATGCTGCAAAATTTAGAAATGCACGTGCAATTGTAGATTGGTGCAATACCAAATTATCTACAAGGACAAGTGAGAAATCAATAATTCGACGCTTCTTTTGGTTAGTTGAAGAAAATGATATTTTTTCTCGACAGGATTGTGAAACAATTAATGGAAGTGCAAAATGGCATTCATTTAAGAGTTCAAATGCAAACACATGGACAATATGGACAAGGGAGTTGGCATGCTATTGTCAATTTTGTATTGTAGGTGATTGGCAAGCATGTGAAAATATGGAATGGGTCGAACAATGGCAACAAAGAGCTTTAACGCCTACATTGACACATGTTCAACATGAAATGACAATTGAAGATAATCAAGTGTTCGCATCAGATGATTATGATCGTGTTTCAGATCTTGTACAAGAAGGTACATTATTTATTGAGTTGAATTTTGTATGTATGCATGTTTATATGAGTTAAATATAAGTCACTTTTTATTGAATTTTGTATTTATTTTTGTAGGACATGTGTATGCTGTTGTTGCACCTCAAGGGAATGAAGAGCAGACAGAGTACTGGGTGGCTAGATGTGTTGAGAGAAAACATAAGTTGGTACATACTAGAGTAGATGATGACAACTTTGAGTATCCAACTGGTTCAGTGGTTGTTGTTGGCACCTGGCTTCGAAAATATTTGATGAGAAAGAATGGCTTGCCTGCATTTGAAGATTATGAAAGACACAAGAAAATTATGCATTATTCACATTTGATTTTGGCAACCAATATAAAACTAGTTAGATATCAAGGGAGGCCTGCTAATAAAGTTTTATGGACAATTTCAATGGATGATCACGAGACAATCATAGATGCATTAAAAAAAAAAGAGGATGCAGATGGTACAATAGAGTAAATAAATATTGGTAAGCATATCTAGTCGTATATATATTTAATTGATATATATATATATATTGTCTTTAATCATTTCCTAATTAAAGTTTTATATCATTTTTTGTTTCAGGTCTCCCAAAATTAGATGCTTTACAAAAAAGAGAGGAGATGCACATATATTACAATGGAATTTCAATCTAGAGACAGGTAACTATATATAGTTCTAGATACATTTAATTGATACTTTATAATTGATTTCATATCCCCTTAAGCCATTCTCTTAAAACCCCTTAAGTCATCCTCTTATGTACCATTAATCCATCCTTTTGCAGCCCCTTAAGTCATTCTATCAACTACCATTAATCCATCCTCTTAGGACCTTGTAATCCATACCCTCATATATCTACCCTTAATTTGTCCACTTGCATCCACTTAAGTCACTCACTCAACACCTCTTAATTCATCCTCTTAGGACCCCTCAATCAATATCCTCATATATCTACCCTTAATCTATCCACTTGCATCCCCTTAAGTCACTCTCTCAACACCCCTTAATCCACTTTAACTCATTTTAGGGTTTAGGGTTTATGGTTTAACTCATTCTATCAACTCCCCTTAATCCACCCTCTTGCATCACTTTAACTTATTCTCTCAACTCCCCTTAATCCACCCTCTTACATCACTTTAACTCATTTTAGGGTTTAGGGTTTAGGGTTTAACTCATTCTATCAACTCCCCTTAATCCACCCTCTTGCATCCCCTTAATCCACCCTCTTATGTAAGTTTAACTCATTTTAGGGTTTAGGGTTTAGGGTTTAACTCATTCTATCAACTCCCCTTAATCCACTCTCTTGCATCCCCTTAATCCACCCTCTTATGTAAGTTTAACTCATTTTAGGGTTTAGGGTTTAGGGTTTAACTCATTCTATCAACTCCCCTTAATCCACCCTCTTGCATCCCTTAATCCACCCTCTTGCATCACTTTAACTCATTTTAGGGTTTAGGGTTTAGGGTTTAACTCATTCTATCAACTCCCCTTAATCCACCCTCTTACATCACTTTAACTCATTTTATCAACTCCCCTTAATCACCCTCTTGCATCCCTTAATCCACCCTCTTGCATCACTTTAACTCATTCTCTCAACTCCCCTTAATCCACCCTCTTACATCACTTTAACTCGTATTATCAACTCCCCTTAATCCACCCTCTTACATCACTTTAACTCATTTTATCAACTCCCCTTAATCCACTCTCTTACGTCACTTTAACTCATTTTATGAACTCCCCTTAATCCACCCTCTTGCATCCCTTCAACTCATTCTATTGGCTCCCCTTAATCTACCCTCTTGCATCCCCTTAATCCACTCTCTTACATATTTTCAACTCATTCTCTCAACTCCCCCTTAATCCACCCTCTTACATCACTTTAACTCATTTTATCAACTCCCCTTAATCCACCCTCTTGCATCCCCTTAATCCACTCTCTTACATCACTTTAACTCATTCTATCAACTCCCCTTAATCCACCCTCTTGCATCCCTTCAACTCATTCTATCAGCTCCTTAATCTACCCTCTTGCATCACTTCCTCATTCTCTCAACTCCTTAATCCACCCTCTTACATCACTTTAACTTATTATCAACTCCCCTTAATCCACCCTCTTACATCACTTTAACTCATTTTATCAACTCCCCTTAATCCAGCCTCTTGCATCCCCTTAATCCACCCTCTTGCATCACTTTAACTCATTCTATCAACTCCCCTTAATCCACCCTCTTGCATCCCTTCAACTCATTCTATCAAGCTCCCTTAATCTACCCTCTTGCATCACTTTAACTCATTCTCTCAACTCCCCTTAATCCACCCTCTTACATCACTTTAACTCGTATTATCAACTCCCCTTAATCCACCCTCTTACATCACTTTAACTCATTTTATCAACTCCCCTTAATCCAGCCTCTTGCATCCCCTTAATCCATTCTCTTATGTCACTTTAACTCATTTTATGAACTCCCCTTAATCCACCCTCTTGCATCCCTTCAACTCATTCTATTGGCTCCCTTTAATCTACCCTCTTGCATCCCCTTAATCCACTCTCTTACATATTTTCAACTCATTCTCTCAACTCCCCTTAATCCACCCTCTTACATCACTTTAACTCATTCTCTCAACTCCCCTTAATCCACCCTCTTACATCACTTTAACTCATTCTCTCAACTCCCCTTAATCCACCCTCTTACATCACTTTAACTCATTTTATGAACTCCCCTTAATCCACCCTCTTGCATCCCTTCAACTCATTCTATTGGCTCCCCTTAATCTACCCTCTTGCATCCCCTTAATCCACTCTCTTACATATTGTCAACTCATTCTCTCAACTCCCCCTTAATCCACCCTCTTACATCACTTTAACTCATTTTATCAACTCCCCTTAATCCAGCCTCTTGCATCCCCTTAATCCACTCTTACGTCACTTTAACTCATTTTATGAACTCCCCTTAATCCACCCTCTTGCATCCCTTCAGCTCATTCATCAGCTCCCCTTAATCTACCTCATCCCCTTAATCCACCCTCTTACATCCCTTCAACTCATTCTCTCAACTCCCCTTAATCCACCCTCTTTCACTTTAACTCATTCCCAACTCCCCTTAATCCACCCTCTTTCATCCCCTTAATCCAACCTCTTAGGTCCCCTTAATCCATCCTATGGCTAACATCATTTGAATTTGTATGGAATTTACTATATGCAATTCTTTTCTTGCATGAATTTTTTACTTAAATGACTCGTAAAAATTGTAGTTACTTACATTAATTATTTTTGCAAGTTCTCATCAAGTCGGTCTACAATGTGATTGTTGAACTGAAAAACTATTTTATCTGGAGACTATGTAAATATCAATTTTTGGTATTCACCTAAAAGTTGATAAGCTTTAATTGTATCTACATGCACATATATGTTTCATCATGTTATATAGTTGTACATTAAACTTCTTGATGTACATTATATATGTTTGTTCGATGTCACTTTTTAAATATCTTATTCAAATTGTATAGATTATACATATTTCATGTGTCTTCTATTTACCACATTTTATATAATTATTCAATTGTATAGATTATACATTAAATATACATACAAGGAGATGGTTTTTTGTTTATTGATTCAGATATTTGCTATGTAATTGGAAAATAGTTAGAATTACTTGCCCTTAATTTATTATGAATATGATTTAAGAAACTATTTAAGGAATGTTTTAATTTGTCACCTAACCATCTGATAAGTTATATATATATGAAATTTGATTCTAGATAAGAATTATTATATAGTGCATGTATTACTTGAAAATTTGATAAAATATAAATATATAGATATGTATATAAATGCATATAATTATGAAAATGAACATAACATGATCTCATAATTGACTGCATATATAATCATCATATTAAAGTCAACTGATATAAATAAACACACATATATGATAATAACATGTTCAAAATAAAACTAGAGATCTACATAGTCCATAAAATTTATATGTCAAGTCCAACACATATATTGAAATGAAACTAGAGGTTTGTAGTCCATAAAATATAAAACTATCTAACTCTCAGGCTGATCGGTCAAATCAAGTCTCCTCTTTGTTCCACGTTGACTAGATGTACCTGCATCATGCTGTAAAAGAGTTCAAGAAACTCGAAATTAGATTTAAATTTATTTAGAAATTTTGATATAATTAAACATATTTAAAATTGAAAATATAAACTTTTAGATAAAAAAAACTAATTAAATATCGACTAAATATATTAAAAATGATTTCTAGTATGCATAAATTACCATATGGTCATGTGAATCAATTGGCACATTTTCTTCAACAGGTAACATAACTGTCTGTTGAGAAGATGGAAATGCCTGATCCACTATATCCTGCATATTCATATAAAGCAAACAATATGTGAAAACCTTGAATATATATATATATATATATATATGTTCGTAAAATTTGTATAGGAGATTTAAAGTAAAGTTTACAACCTCGAATGATATGACCTCATGATCACGCACCTGAGATTGCCCATGAATAGATGTCAATGATGTCTCAGGTGCGCGGCCCGCCATGGTTATCTCATCAAATCCCTACATATAGATGTACAACAGTTCATATAGATCATTCACACATGTGTATGTAAATGTAAAAATTAAATTAGATCTATGATGTGTATTTAATTTAAACTTAACAAACTTTTGAAAGCACACACCTGAGCTGATGATGTCTCAGGAGCGCTCACCACTGTAACTTGTGGCTCATCAATACTAGGAATAGTATGACTTCCCTGCATCTAGATATAATATATCAATTCACACATGTGTACAAATTCAAATTAAATTATATATATATGGACACACAAATTATTTAATATATTTTGGTTCAAGTACCTGTTGAAAAGGTGAGCCCAAATCTACAGCACTCGACATATACACACGATGATGATATTGAGTTTCGGGCATCACGTCATCATGTGTCTATACACCAAACACAAAATTATTGAATTAATATTATATTATATATATAGTTTGATGTTATATTATTTACATGAATTTTTTACATTTCAAACTTGAATTAAATTTAAGTTCAAAAGATGAACATACCTGTGTGGGACGATCCTCAGAATATAGTAAATTTAGGTATGATCCCGCCCCAGATGCATGTGCCTCACCTGAAGTGGATGTCTGAGTATCCCTATAGCCCGAGCCTCCATGCTCTGTATTGGCCACTTCAGTGGCCGCGTGTGTAGTCTGCTGAGTGAGATGTCCTGAAAGTGAACTCAATGCTCCTAGTGTAGATAACATGGTTTGCTGCTGAAATGCAGCGGGAATACCAGGAGAAGGAGGAGGAACAAGAGGCGCAACTGGAGCACGTCGCTGAGGATCGACACGTGCTCCTAGTCTATGTTGGGGCATGCCACGCCCAGCTCCCTGAAATGACCTCATATCAAAATAGTTGGGTTTTTTACCCAACTCAAACTCAGCCCATAACTTTCTCAAAAAATATAAGGGCACCTCACTGTTGCCATGTGGTGGAGTATCAAACACCATCCACCATCTATCCCAAAAATTTGCAGCTATCTGCGGGTGCCTACACCATAAAATTGAAATTCTTTTTTTTGTGGGTGGTATTGGTTCGTTTGTTTGGGGGTTCACAAAATATTGGCATATAGCTTGTTTAGTGATTTTTAGGTTATTGATTTCTTTATATGACAACCCATCTGCATAGAATTGTCTCATCTCTTCTCTCCATTGATGGAACCTATCTAGGTCCGCATCGATAGATCGAACAGAATCGACAATAGTTTGCATCGTAGATGCAAACCGTGCGAGATGAGGAGGGATTCTAGTCTCATTTTTTATGAGATCTATGTTCCCTTGAATCACAACTAAGTTGGCTCGAATATTATCTCTGAGTTGATTTTGGTCAAATGGAGGAGGGGGTGGGGGTTCAGGTGGTGGAGAATGTGGAGGTGACTGAGGCATATCCTCATGTGGTGGGGTGGGGTGTGCACCAGGATCTATAGGAATTTCTGGATTAGGCATGAAATCCTCTAAAGTGAAAAGTGGATCCATGGACGAGAAATGATATGGCAACTGCATGTTAAACAATTAAAAAATATATATCAACAAACTAATTAAATAATGCACACAATTTCAAAGTTATTTAAAAATCACATTGAACATGCACAAATTCAAAATATATTTCATTTATAACATTAAAATTCAATCATTAAAAAATCATTACAAATTCATATTATAAATGAGAGTTGAATAGAAACCGATAGTCACTTAAGAACTATAAATGAGAGTTGAATAAAAACAGAAGGTTAGTAGAACAAGTGATGAAAAATATTGAAAATCATTGAAGACAATTCATAAATCAATCATGACAAATTCCATATAGGGATAGTAATTAAGATACGTTGAATTATTATCCAAGTGACTCCTACAATACCTATTTTTTATAAGTTTTAAGTTGCTCTCTTGGAACCTATGGTTTGTAATTCGTGTACAAATTAGAGTTAGGGTTGGGGTTAGGGTTAGGGATAAGTTTAGGGTTAGGCTTAAGATTGGAGTTAGGGTTAGGGTTATAGATAATTAGGGTTAGGGATAAGGTGAGGGTTAGGCTTAATATTGGGGTTAGGGTTAGGGTTAGAGTTAGAGTTAGAATTAGGGTTAGGTTTGGGTTAAAATTAGAGTTATTTTTTGGGCATAGATTTAGGGTTATGGTTAGGAAAAGGGTAAAAATTAGAGTTACAATTGGGGTTAAGGTTAAAACATGAGTTAGGGTTGAGAATAGGGTTCAGGTTAGGGTAAGAGTAAGAACTAGAGTTAGTTTTGGGGTTAGGGTTATGGTTATGGTTAGAGCTAGGGTTAAAATTATGGTTAGGGTTAAGGTTAGAGATAAAATTACATGGTTAAGGTTAGGGTTATGATTAGAGATTGAGTTAGGGTTAGGGTTAGTGTTTGGGTTAAAATTAGATTAAGGGTTATGGATAGGGTAACAATAAGAATTGGAGTTATGGTGGGGATTAGGGTTATGGTGAAGGTTAGTGTTAGGGTTAAGATTAGGGTTTGGGTTAAGCTTAGAGATAGAATTAGGGTTAGGGTTAGGGTTATGGGGTTGAGGGTGAAGTAAGTCTCTAATTTCTCCAACTGGGCAGGTGAGAAAAATCTTGTCACTACAATCAAACTTAGGTGTATAAAGTTTTTTAGCTTACTTTTTATCTCCCTATTCTTCACTTTCTATATTCCTTGCTCATTTCTTGTAGATGGAACTTCTTACCATATTGAAACATTTTTCAAAAGATAAGGCTTCTCTCATATATTTTCATTGATTCAAATATTTTTCTATTAATCTATATTGTTTCTCCTTAATAGATTATTCCTAAGGGATGAGGGGAATGGTTTCAAATTCTTCTTCATCTTCCTATAAAACATGGGGTTTTAGGAATTCAAAAGGGTGTCACATGTTGCTCTACTATTTTTTTTTGTTGATTTTTCCCTCCTTTTGGGATTTTTTATGATTAAATATTCAACCAACTTCCTAGAATTAGCCCATTTGACTCCTTTAGCCTTGATTTAGAATTTGAAAATTCTTTTAGAAGAATTCCTCTTTTTCTCCTTACCCTTTTTTCAATAAAATTTTATGATATCCTAAAATATTTCTTATTTCTCATTGGACTTACGAAAATAAAATAGGGAAATGACTATAATATTTAAGTATGTTATGAGTGCCCTAGTTATGGGGCCACTAGTGTAATAAAGAATGTAATTTTAAAGTGGCATTGATAAAAAGGTTTGTACATGTAGGTTTATTTTGGAGCTTGTAAAAAGGAAAGAAATTAAAAGATAGCTATTTAATTAAATCCTAAGATTGAGAGTGGTATTCTTGTTTATCCATTAATTTTACTTGAATAGATTGGACACCATATTTTCCTATCACTAGAGATTAGAGGAGGGAACCCCATTTATTTTCATATATAGTTAATGGATGAAAATTCATAAATCAATCATGACAAATTCCATATAGGGATAGTAATTAAGATACATTGAATTATTATCCAAGTGACTCCTACAATACCTATTTTTTATAAGTTTTAAGTTGCTCTCTTGGAACCTATGGTTTGTAATTCGTGTACAAATTAGAGTTAGGGTTGGGGATAGGGTTAGGGATAAGTTTAGGGTTAGGCTTAAGATTGGAGTTAGGGTTAGGGTTATAGATAATTAGGGTTAGGGATAAGGTGAGGGTTAGGCTTAATATTGGGGTTAGGGTTAGGGTTAGAGTTAGAGTTAGAATTAGGGTTAGGTTTGGGTTAAAATTAGAGTTATTTTTTGGGCATAGGTTTAGGGTTATGGTTAGGAAAAGGGATTAGGGTTATGGTGAAGGTTAGTGTTAGGGTTAAGATTAGGGTTTGGGTTATCCTATATTAACCTAATTCCAATATTAACCCTAATTATAATGAAAAAACTAATTCTAAATGTAACCTAAGGGGAGAGAGGTCTCTAAGAGGTTTTTAGTTTTACGTTTTAGGGTTTAGATTTCTAAGTTTAGATAAAATATGGTTTTCAATTTACAATTTAAAGTTATTTATTTTTTAAATGCAATTTAAAACTATTAAAAATTGAAATAAAACGCATTAAACAAAAAAAACTTAAATACTAATTCAAAAACAAAAAAACAAGATACAAAGCAAAAAAGGGCAGAAATCAACTAACCTGGAGGTCTCAGAGGTCAAGTGTGATGACGGGAGGAGCGAGCAACAGCCTCCAAACGCGTACGCGCTCTTGCTTGACTTCTGTTGATTCGGCAAAAATAGTGGATAAAATGAAAAGCCAGCAGTTTATTTAAAAAAATAAATACTTTTCGATAACGCGTACGCGTTTTAAAACGTGTACGCGATATTAAACGCGTATGCGTTAACGCGTACACGTTTTATAACGCGTACGCGTTTTAGGTTCGGGTACCCGTTCCTCAGCGTGTCGCGTTCGGTTAGGTTCGGATACCGTTACGTAACGCGTCGCGTTTTGTGCAAAAAAAATTTTGTTGCCCGAAATTTCCCCTCTTCGTGTACTCAACTTCTTGCTTTTACCCCCTTAGGGTCACCCTTTGTAGCCTCTTCCTCTTCATTGTGGACTGTAGCATGAGCATGATCATCTCCCCAATTCTTGACCTGAATCAAAGGAACAATTTATATTGTCAAAATCAACATATTTGTAACATAAATGAAATTGTAAATCATTTTTCCTTACACATTGGAAGGAAAGAGTAATTGGAAGTTCACAATCAATTACCAAACACATCATTTCCTCAACATTCAATGTTCTCCTAAAATGAGGGGACCTCCTTTGTACAACCTTTCCAGCCTCCTGGTTAAAACATTCCCACTTTCTAGTTGGTGTAAGATTCTCCAAGATGTGCTTGCACTAACCAACTAGAAGACTTTTCTCTGTCTTCTCTCAAGAACTTGACGGCCTCAAGGTTCTAATTTGACTTAGATCATTAACTAATCCCTTCTCTAACTCTGTCACAAGAGTTACTCTCCTTGTGCTTCACCTTGGAGGATTCAACACCCTTTGAACTTGCAATCTTGCTCACTACACCTAGAAGGGTCTAGATGCCAACTTCATTATCTGACTTGAACTCTTTGTAGGGGAGTTAGAAACTCTATTTCCATGCATTTCACCACCAATGGGATACATCTTGGAGGTTCTATTGTCTTCACTCCTACCGATCTCAAGATTTTGTCTTAAGGGGGCTTAGTTTCTACTAGCCCTTACCAGTCACTTTTTCTCTTTTCCTGTCCTAACTTTCCAAATGACCTAGCAAACAAATTACATTTCCTAACACCCTTTTCAGTCCTTTAAATCTTTCATAGGGTTTCAAGCCTGTGTCTCTGCCGTACAGCTGATTCCTACATTCAAGGGCTATTAGGGCTAATAGGCCTAATACCTAGGGTTTTAACTCTTTCTCCCTCAAATCTATCTCAAATGGATTGATTGAGGTTTCAATCCTTTCAACCTGTTAAAATGTGACTAAAACCTCCCTGACATCATATAGATTCTGTACAAAAGTCCCTTCCCATGCCTAAGTTCTTCAATTTTCACTCCCAATTCCCTAACCGGGCAGTCCTAGCTCGCATAGGGTTTGGAGTTACAAATGCTTGTTCCATTCTCTAAACTACCTATTGCTAAATATTTACAAATGTGTGGCTCTCCTTTCATATTCTGCTAGTCTCAGGGAAATCTCGTTGACAGAGTTTATGGGGGAGCCATTCTTAATCTTCACTGCTCAAAACAGAAATAAAGCCCTCTACAACCTAAATTGTAAATTCAAAGCAACAATCCTACTTTAAACAATCTAAATGCAAAATGAAAGGTACTCAAGACTATTAAATGAACTCAATAACAATGCTTGATTAGTATATACAGTGCCTTGTTATCTCTGTTTTGCAAAACACACGGGTAACACTGAAATCTGCCCAAATTGTCTTCTATTCCACACCAAAAACTTTGATTACAATGCAAAACTTACTGTTTCTACGAGTCACACACCTATCTTGAAGTCTTTGCCTCATTTCAAGGGATATTGATCGATCCCATGTTCCTAAATTTCAAGGAATCCAACCCCACTAAGTTGCATGCAAACACACAAAATGTTGCCATGCAATTTCACAATATTCTTGCAACTTCCACTATGTCATGATCCTAAATCCTTGGACCTCTAACACCTTGATTATGAGCCATCAACATCTTAACTGCCTCTTGGCATCTTCAAACAACGAAGAAGTTGTGATTACACATTTAAAGCTTTACATTCTAACCTAAGTTGTCCAAAGCTTAATAAAGCAAAATTTAACAACATAACAACACTAGGATGATTTTAGTCCTAATGACCAACTCATCACACTCCACCATGACCTTCTAAGGTCCAAACTAAACACACAAACATCCTGACTTGGCTAAGGTTAGATACAAGCCAAAATTGTTAACAAACACCATGGAGGTTAGCCTAGGTGCTCCTGCACCACTAGTCAACATCATAACTATTTGTCAAGATTAATTAAACATTTGAATGCATCCTGTAATTAGTGGATCTTACTCGCACATCTATTGAATGCAAAAATCTTGAAGGAGATGCACCACTACACACCCTTTCATGTGTGTCAATCACCTCAACAACATTCGTCACTGTACGAAGCACTTTCCCTTTTAAAGTATGCATCCATGGTTGGCTATAATATGTAAAAAAGTTGCAAGTGTTATGGATAGTTAAAGTTCCAAAATGTATTGCACTGTTTGTTGTAAGCAAGCATATATGTTTTCAATCATAAGAAACAAAATTTGAAGGTGGACTTCATTACATTCTTTCTATGTAGGAAACAAAAAAAAATTATAAGGAAATAATTGATAGGGGACAGTGTGTTTTCCAACATTGCAAATAATGTGAACATTTCTTTTGTTGCAATCAGATGAAGATAGTGAAATGCCATTTTTATGGTTACAAATAGCATTTAACACCACTATTCATTTGAAAGTATTCATGATGAGAAAAATAGTTTCCCACATATATGCATACACAACATTTATTGCTATACTCTATTGAATGTCATGTATGCAATTAGTCTATTCAATACCATTGATTGCTATATTACAAATTTTTGAGCTCAAATGATTTAAATGTCAACATTTTTCTTCCATTTATACACAATCTACCATAAATAATAAGACTTTAGGTGGCATTTCCTACCAGTATATTTTATATTAACATAAATTGAATGCGCATAATATACACACAACCAAATGATGCATTTGAGGTTGCCTGTAATATGCAAAAAAGTTGCAAGTGTTACAAACAATTAGAGTTCCAAAATTTATTGCACCGTATGTTGTAAGAAAGCATATTTTTTTCAATCAGAAGAGAAATTTGAAACACAATTTTTAGTCTAGAACCTAAGACTTGTGATAAATTTTGAAGGTTCCTTTCATTACATTCTTTATATTTAAATAAAAAAAACTTTTCAATAAATTCATATTTTCAATATAATTTATGGTGGGGGATACATAAAAGTATCCAAAATTACCTAAGGTGTGACCAACCAATTGGGTTTTTATTGTGTAAGTAACCAAAATGTTTTCATTACATTCATACTATCTATGTGCAATTGCAAGTTCCAAAACACTAGGTGTTATGAAACTTGCAACCCAAATATTATTTTAAAACCCTTTGCAAGTATCAACCTAACTAGTTACTCACCCCTTAGGTGGATTTGGATAGTATTATATATCCCCAACCTGCAACTCCACCTTGTGCTCTCAAACCTTTAGCTTTCAACGTGTAGAATGAAAGAACTCACAACATAGAGTATTTTCCAATAACAATACTTATTACAATTTAAAACACATGTATTAGTCACGTCAGCCTTCTCACCTATGATGCATGGATAGCTTCTTGCACAAGCAACCATGCCGGTGAATTCAAAGCGGAGATAAAAATGAGTTCATTTTTCTTCAATATGTAGAGGGTTTTACAACATTGTGTGGGTTGGAGGTTTCATAAATCATGCACTCACCTCCCACTGTGTTTTCCAATTTGCAATCATACCAAGTATTGATGGTTGTTGGAAAAGATTGGGTGTTTATAAAATGATGTCATTCATTACATTCCTATTGTCTAATTAACAAAATCTTTTCAATACATTCATATTGTTTTATAAAATTCTAGGTTCCAAAGCACTAGTTTTACAAAATTTGCAACCTACATAATGTTTTAAAACCCTTTACAAGTAACAACCCAATTGGTTACTCACCCCTCACCTCAGTTTGGTATATTTCATGATTTTCTTGAGAACCTTTTATGAAAAAGATAGTAAGAATGTAATAAAATTGGAAAACACTAGGTGTTAAGAAACCTACAACCCACACAGTGTTGTAAAACCCTCTAGACATAACAACCCAATTGGTTAGTCGGGACAAATGAGTTGATGCCACCGTTATCTCCTCGCTTCCCTCACTATGATGTTTCCTCTTGTTTTCCAATTTCATAACTTTTATCATCCATCTTGGTGAGCCCCACACTATGATGTCCCATCATGTTATGTATGTTTCTATGTATTTTTTATGTGTTTTTTTATGCATTTTTGTATGTACATAGGTGTATTTTGTCGAGATATTAGTTGCATCCATAGAGGGTTACAACATTGTGTGGTTTGGAGGTTTCATAAATCATGCACTCACCTCCCACTATGTTTTCGAACCTGCAATCACACAGAGTGTTAATGGTGGTTGGAAAACATTGGGTGTTTATGAAGTAGTGTCTTTCATTGTATTTCTATAGTCTAAATAACAAAATATTTTCAAGACATTCATATTGTTTTATAAAATTCCAAGTTGCAAAACATTGGCTTTTTCAAAATCTGCAACCCACATAATGTTTTAAAACCCTTTAGAAGTAACAACCCAATCAATTACAAGCCCCTCACCTTAATTTGGTTAATTTTTTGTCTCCCTCACCTACAACTCTGTCCTCTACTCTCCAACCTTTCACTTTCAACCTGCAAAATGACAAAACCCACAACATAGAGTGTTTTCCAATAACAATAGTTGTTACAATTTAAAATGCATGTCTTAATCACGTCAGCCTTCCTATCCACGGTGCATGGATAGTTTTTCATGCAATCCACCACATCAATGAATTTGAAGCGATAGGAAAACTGACCTGATGGCACCATTAAGGGCTCCCTTCCTTCACCATAATGTTTGCTCCTATCTACTGGTTTCATCACTTTTATCCCCCATCTGTTGGGCCTCGCACTACACCATCCCATCATGTTATGTATGTTTTTATGTAATTTTTTGTGTTTTTTTTGTATGTTACTTGCCTATGCATGATACATTTTGTTAGGAGATTAGTTGTGTCTTACAGGGAGAGCATAAAAATACAATGTAATTTGAAGCTTTCCTTTACTTACACCCAAGCTTTGTCATGAAATGCATATATACAAATGTATAGATGGGGTTATATTTTGTCAAAGAGCACATTTCCCATTAAAGGTAGACTCTATTAACAATGAATATATAGTGTACTTCATAGTGCAGAGAGAGCATGGCATAAGAGTCTTTACAGTTGATGACACATTGTATTTCTAAAGCTCCAAAATGAGCAACAAGGAATACTCATATTTGTAAAGAGGCTTCTACATTGCAAAACACATTGTGTTTACAAAACTTTTGCATTGTGTTTATTCAACAACAATTCTACTACAAAACATTTGGGAAGCCTAATTTCCATTTGTGTGTTATTATGGTCTCGCCTTGGCATTTTGTATGGTATATTATATTGAGTAAAAACAATTTCAATAACAATGAACATCCTTAATCACAACCTTATGAAACCCAACTATGCAAATATGCTTCACAATTGAACAAAGGTACCTAATTTAAATGGAGAAATATTGTTAATGTAAAATGACATATATTGCATGTTCTTTTGCAAATATATCTGATCTAATTACCAAGGATTGAAAGGTTCCTATTCTATTTTGGGAGATAAATCATACATATGTAGTGTTGGAGAAATCATCCTAAGATTAACACAAATCAATTATGAGGAGGATAATTAAAAGGATGCAGTATCATCAATCACTGTTGTTTTGAGAATTTTTCATGTAACACTCACACTTCAAGGACAAAACATCCTTCACGTAATATTTTGGGATATAATAGGCACACAATAATGTAACATTTATTTTATTTAAATTTAAATACAAATTGTTTGCATTCGCCATAGTAAGCATCTCATCTATAAATAAATCACAAAACTTATAAATGCAAAATAAATTTTAGAAATTTGACTATCCAGTAGCATTGGAATTCAGGCTATGACAACTAGAATCACCTATATATAGTGCAGAAGCTTCAAGTCTCCTAAAGTGTCCTTCTCAATCTGCCTATCCTTGTCTTATTCAAATCTTTTTCCTCAAATATATCAACCATTTGGAAGGAAGAAAAGTGTTAAAGCAATAGATTAAATTGGAAAATTAAAGACATTTGGTGCTACAAAGAATTCATTTTATTCCAAATTTCAATAATATAGGATTATATGTTGTGGTGAGTGCAATATGCCAGCTTGTACAGACAATAAAAAACATATCAAATTATACAATGGGAATTTAATTTTTAATTTAACTTATCGCTAACACTAGTAATATATATCAGCAATTATATTTGTCATTTTGTCATTCTACTGGAACTGTGAAGCACTGAACATTCATTCGAATATATGAAAAAATCATCTCTCCTAGCATATGATAGGGGCCATAACTTGCAATAATCAATAATGGAAGAGAAGATAGACAAGAAGGATACCATATACCACTATCAAACTTTTGTTTATATCTTGTGTCTCTCAATGAACAACTAAATGACGAATATCGATAATGTAACCATTACTCAATAATATTATAAACTAGACCATTACTTGTACAGATGACTAAAAAATAGAAATTATTGCAAGACACATTGGTTGCTAATCACATGGTGCATCAATTATGCAAGAATAAAGGTTACCAAGTTAACAAAAACCTTGGTGATCACATTGATTGACCAAAAAATAGCAACTAATATCTTGAAAAAATGCATAAAAAAAATCCATAAAAACATGACCTTCACAATTTATATCAACTCTTACTTACACTAAAAATTGCATTTTCATTTCCTCATATGATTTAAAAATAAATGCATAGTATAATTGCAGGTTGGAAAACACAATGTGGTTTTCCATTCATTTTATTTTGTACGTTCAAAGCTACATTGTGGAGAGCATAGGGAGGAGTTACATAAAACTAACCAGATTCAACCAATAGGTGACTAACTAGTTGGGTTGTTATGTAATCTAGAGGGTTTTACAACACTATGTGGGTTGTAGGTTTATTAACACCTAGTGTTTTCCAATTTCATTACATTCTGACTATCTAATTCACAAAAGGTTCTCAAGAAAATCACAAAACATATCTGTAGTAACAAAAAAATATTCCTTTTTCCTTAGTTTGGGAATGAATAATTAATAATGAAATGGACTTAAGGATGCCTTATTTAGGGTGTTGTAAAGTGTATCTTTACACTTGCACATTAATCTAGGGATTTATTAATTAATAAAGGTTAAATTGAGCTTAATTGGCCCCTTTAATTCAGATCCAAGCCTAATTAATTGCATTTTGCGAGGGGTAAATCCTGACACTCTTCAATAATATTACAAGGAATATGTCCTAGGCTAGTGACCTAGGACCCATTCGCCACCTGGTGAATGGGTCCCCACTAGGTCCTAAGACCCCATTTCGACATATTATTTCACATCCCCCGAAATGTGTCCTAGTTAAGTACATTAGGATCCATTCACCCTATGGCAAATGGGTTCTCACTTAACTTAGGACACCCCCCTTGGGATATGTTTTTGGAAGTATTTTAATGATTTCAAATCCTAGATCTGATGTTAGCTTGTGTTATTTCAATTTATGAATTTAATCTTAAGTATAAATATAAGGCTATTTCACTTAGTTTCACTTAGCAAAAATTGAAGCAATCAAAAGTACTTTCACAAGAGAATTATAGAGAATTCAAGAGCATTCAAGAAGGCATTCAAAGGAAAATGTATTGAAGTTTATTGCAACAATCAAAGATCTATTTCATCATGACCGTGTTGTAGAAAAATGGCCCCTTGTCATTTTCATGGCCTTTTAGGTCTTGTTTCATGGTGTTTGATCTATTTTGCTCTAATTTTATATTGCAACATGGCTTGAATATGCATATTTAGGTACTAAAATTCAAATATTAACATCTTGTGAAGGTGTTGTGAGACATTTCTACATTCTTTCCACCTGGACTCCATTCGTTTCCAGTTTACCTAAGAAACCGCCGCTTTCCATCGCTAATCAGGTGTTGGAGTGTTGTAAAGGTCTTTGTAACAATGTTTACCTGCGCGCACCAGGGGCTTCACTGTTTATCCACTTTTTCCGGCTTTTGTTTACGGTCATACATTGCCCTCGTATTGTTAAAGCAGTTAGGTGTATGTATTTTTATTAATAAAATGCGACCAGGCAACATTAGAAGCTACAGCGAATTCCACGACACCTATTTTAGAGTCCTAGGAATTGGGATTAGCCATGAGAGTGGAAAATGGAGTCCCCACTTGGGAGAAGTTTTCAAGGGAAAACTTAAAGAACACCCTTTCGAGTTAGAGATTTATTAAAAAGAAACGCGATGTCGACATGATGGGGTATGAACGATTAACTAAGGCACATGTATAAATATGTGATTTTCACCTCATTTTACATCTCCTACAATTCTCCAACATTCATACATCATATTCAAGTATTCAAGCATCTTACATCATCAATTCAAGCAATATTCAAGAACTTTGGAGCATCCATTAACATTACTTCAGATTTGCATTATCAAGGGTTTGGTAAGTTGATAGCTATTGCATGTTATTAGTTTATCATTCTCTTTCATTCCATTGTTTCATTAAGGGTTTGATTATCAAAAGTGGGGTTTGACAAAGGAAAACCCCTATTTGCTAACCCTCAACCATTTTTCCCCTATTGCATGTGTGTTTGCAGACCTAGGTGTGCAAATTTAACAAGATTTTTGGTGTTGAAGATTGGTAAATGAGTTAGCTAGGTGCTTCAAGTCAACTCATTCATATTTCAAGCTTGGAGAAGGTTTTATGTTTGTTTCTTGCAGAATTGACTTCGATAACCTGACAAACAGAGATTTCCAGATCTAGTGTTGTAGAGTTGTCTCCTGATTTTCCAGAAGTTTGGGAGAGGACTAATTTTCCACCAGTGGTGAATGAGTCCCACCTTAGGACTGAAAATCTGAATTTTGTCAGATTTTGAATCCCAACAATCAGAAACTAGTTTCAACACTTTTTCACCAGTAGGAGGACTAATTCGCCACCCTAGGTGAATGAATCCCACTATGAAATTTCAGTGATTTTAGTTAGCATCCACAAAATTCAAAAATCATCAAATATTTCCCAGGTGCACTCTATTTCATCTCATTTCTTTCTGTCCTCCATTATTTCTTCATTTAGTTCATTGTTTGCATATCATAGTGTGTTTTCAAACATGGTTTAAATCTTACTTTTGCATTCATATTCACTCATTTAGATCACTCAATTGCGTTTGGTTACTTCGTTTAAGTTTAGAAACTTGTCACTTCCTTAAGTTTGGATGAACCCGCCCAGCGTTTTTTGGGCCCCTATCTCTCTCCTTTTGGAATTTACGAAGGGAACCCTACAGAGGCTAGAGAGTCACTGGGAGCCCAAGAAATCAATGATTCAAATGTCAAGGTATTGCATGTTTTGAGTTAATGTGATGATGTAGCATTGGTGAGTCAAGTTCAGAGTTTTCCATAGCCAAATTGCTCTTATGTGAAGTGCAGCAGTCAAGAGATCACCATTTCCTTAGAAGTCTGCTTCATGCTGGAAATTGAGTTATCATCAAAAGGTATCATTGTTTTCATATTTCATTATTCCATCATAAGGTTTAATTACCATAGGAATTTGGTTTGACCAAAGGAAAACTTCTATTCACCTAATAAGAGCAGCATTTTTTCTTCCTTTGATGTGCTGAATCACGGTTTTGGTTGAAGAGATCTGGTGGAGAACAAAAGGATTTGTCAAAGTTAAAAATCTTTTTTCTTTGCAAGATGCAAAATTTCCTCTAAAGGAATTTAATTTCGACTTTTGGGAATTGAACACAGGATGCGGAGTGGAGACATTGAAAGAGAACAAAGAGCTACGAGAAATTGGTTTCCACGAGAAACCTAGCGAGGAGACCCATTTCAACTGAATTTGAATGAGTCCTTGATTGACTTTAAAATAATTACTTTTTTTTCCATTAAATTTACCTACAACCGTTTCCATCACTTCGGAAACCTACCGCTTTTTACTCGCCCTTATCGATTACCCAGGTTTGATTTTTTTATCAATTGGACATTACTACAGCCCTCACATTAGTAAAATTAGAGTGAAACTAAATAGACAAAATAAGGAGTGCATGCCATTTGTTAATCTCATTTGTGGTGCACCCCTATATTTTTCTTTGTTTCAATACCAAATTGAGGTGAGGGGTGAGTAACCAATTGGGTTGTTACTTGTAACTTAGTGTTTCAAAATATTAAGTGGGTTATGGGTTTTGTAAAATTGAGTGTTTTGCATCCTATAATTTTACAAAACAATATGAATGCCTTAAAAAATATTTTGTTAATTAGACAATAGGAATGTAATAAAAGGAACCATGTTATAAACACCCAGTGTTTTCCAACAACCATTAACACTCTATATGATTGTAGGATGGAAAACATAGTGGGAGGTGAGTGCATGATTTATGAAACCTCCAACCCACAGAATGTTGTAAAGCCCTCTATAGACATAGCTAATCTCCCAACAAAACACACGTATGTACATACAAAAATGCATAAAAACTTACATAAAACATACATAGAAACATAAATAATATAATGGGTTGGTGTAGTGTGGGGCCCGCCAAGACAGATGATTAAAGTGACAAAATTGATAGATAGGATGAAACATCACGGCGAGGGAAGCGAGGAGATACTAATGGTGTTAACTCATTTTTCCCGACTAACCAATTGGGTTGATACATCTAGAGGGTTTTACAACATTGTGTGGATTGCAGGTTTCTTAGCACCCAGTGTTTTCCAATTTCATTACACTCTTACTATCTAATTCACAAAAGGTTCTCAAGATAATCACAGAACATATTGAATTGAGGTGAGGGGTGAATAACCAATTCGGTTGTTACTTGTAAACTTGGGTTTTAAAACATTATGTGGGTTGCAGATTCCATAAAACTAGTGCTTCACAACCTGGAATTTTACAAAACAATATGAATGTCTTGAAAATATTTTGTTAATTAGATAGTAGGAATATGCAGCTAGAGAATTTTTTTATATTAAATTATAAAGTCCCAGCTGAATTTACAAAAGGAATCCACTGAAGCCAGGCAAACTCCCATTAAGAAGAGCCGAGCCTATTTCGAAGGGAATCGAACTCGCGAGGGGAAAAAGGAATACCGAAATCCGTTTACCAATGCGATTTACAAAACGCCAGAGAAACAAAATGCGCACGAAGGATTATCATCAATTTATCAACCCAGGCAGTCCAGCCTTTGGCACCTTCCATCCAGACTATATATTTCATCTCCTGTATCTGGGAAATCATACTAGTCATGTCCTTGCTGGAGTTTCTGTTGTTCATCACCTCCTGGGAGAGAATCTTACAAGTATTCTCGAATAGCTGTTGATTATTTAGCATGTCCCTCCAAGCGTAACCTCCCTTCATCTCGTATATGAAGAAAGTGGCATATCCGTCCTTCAAAAATCTTTTGAGTTTTTCCCTTTCAATTATCATGGTAGTGCGAACCTGCAAAAAAATTTTAAGGAAGGTGAGTTTCCGAAAGGACTCAGTAAGATCATGGGGGTTATTCTGATATCTTTCTTCATTTCTGCACTTCCAAATTTGCCATAAAACATTAGAGGAAAGAATCTTCCAAAAGAAGTTAGAATCATGCTTCAGACCATTAATATGACCACTAACAATATCAAGAATAGTAAATAACATAGGATAGGTAACACCAAACATGATCCAAATTTCCTTCGCAAAGATACAGTCAAGCAGAATGTGTCTAGCCGTTTCGGGGAGTCTACAGAATTTACAAATGTCAGCCTTAGTATGATCCTTTCTGATAGGGAGTCTATCAAGCAGCAAAAGCCAGTTGAAGCACTTAAGTTTCGGTTCGGTGGGACCTTTCCACAGAATATCGAAGTACTTCTTCTAAGCATGGGCATCCAGCGTGGCGTACCAGACCGAATTAACATGATCAATGATGGCTTCTGAGTGGCCAATAATATTGTAAATGTTCTTCGCTTTGATCTTGGAAAGTATAGTACCATCAACCCACTTACAACCAAGGAACCTATGAGAGTCAACATGACAAGAGGTGGGGAGGTCTTTAGCGGCTTTGACAATCATACTATACGTTTTCTTTTAGGAGATGGGGAGGTCATATTTGAGTCTGAGATCCTCCCAACTGATTAAGAGGTCATGCTCAAAGAGGTCAGCAAGTTGGGAAATGCCTTTATTCGACCAGTGTCTAGCAGAGCAACCTTGGGAGAGGGCAAGGGGCTTGTTAGAGGAGCAAAGATTCCACCAAATGGACCTTTCACCAAAGAGATGGCAGTCATCGTGGAAAACCCTGTTAGAGACAAACTTCTTAACTTGGCCCCACGCTTTCCAGATGGATCTAAAAACCGCAGACCCTTGAACAAGAACAGGAAAGTTGCCAATGACAAGGTCAGTAAAGGGAAGATTCTTCCAAGACTTCGCATTTTTGGGGAAGCCTCTTTCAATGTTGCTTCTAACAAGGACCTTCCAAGGATCATTGCCATCAAGGGAGTGAAAGATCCATTTGGCGGCAAGGGCAATCCCTTGGAGCCTGAGATCCTTCAACCCAAGCCCCCTAAGGAGCTTATTGATATGGCACCACTCCCATTTGACAGCATGCATTTTCTTATTCCCTTTTCCATCAGACCAGAGAAAGCTCCTGACAGCTTTTTGAATTTCTAGGATTTGATAATTGCTGAACATCCAGGCAGAAGAATAATAGATGTTATAAGAGGAAAGAATTTTTTGACAGACCTGCATTCTGCCAACCAAAGATAAGGTTTTGTTGTGCCATTTTCCCAACTTATTGGTGATCTTCTCTTTGGCCCACGACCACATGTCTTTAAGGGAGGGGTCAACAGAGAAGGGAATGCCCAGGTAACGGACAATCTTATGCAGACCACCCCACTGAAAATCATAGGAATTGAACCAATCAGGGGGCTGCTCATCCCAACCGAGACAGATAGACTTGGCATGGGACAATCTCGCCCCAGAGATAATACAAAAAAGCTTGAGCTTGGAATTCAGGGCCTCGAAGTTGTCAGGCCTAGCATCGAAGAAGATGGCAGTATCGTCAACAAATTGGCAGTTTAGGAGCTCATCGTTATTAGGGAGAGTTATGCCCTTGACCACCAAGGATAGAGAATTATCCCTCAGGATGTAAAACAGGGCTTCTGAAACTATCACGAAAAGGGTAGGGGCCAAGGGGCACCCTTGTCTGATGGATCTACCGAGGGGGAAAGAAGCAGAGAGAGATCCGTTAACATCAATCTGGGCCGAGGCATCTTTTAGAAGAATCTTGACAAAGTTACAGAAATCCCTAGGAAAGCCGAAAGCCTCAAGCATCATAGTGATAAAATTCCATTCCACCCTGTCATAGGCTTTTTCGAAATCAAGAAGGAACATGGCAGAATTTTGTTGGGAGTACTTGGACCAGCACATGGCTTCCCAACTAGTGATCAGGTTCTCCAGAATAAATCTTCCTTTGATAAAACCAGTCTGGGTAGCACAAATAAACTTGGGGAGAATTTTCTCAATTCTCAGCACCAGGAGCTTAGCAAAAATTTTGTAAGAGACATTAAGGAGGGTAATCGGTCTCCAGTTTTTGATGAGGGCTTTATCCCCATCCGTAATGAAAGGAATTGTTTTATAAACACACAATATTTTCCAATAACCATATACATGCATAGTATGAATGCAGGTTGGAGAACACAATTGGAGGTGAGTACATGATTTATGAAACCTCCAACCCACACAATGTTATAAAACCCTCTAGACACTAAAGGAAAATGAAATCCCTTATTTTTATTGCCACTTTGAATTCATCAGTGTGGTGGCTTGCACGAGAATCTATCCATGCACCGCAGGCAAGCAGGATGATGTCACTAAGACATGCATTTTAAATTGTAACAAGTATTGTTATTATCCGTCAATTTGGTCTGTCAAGTCTTTCTATCGGTACATTTTATCAGAAGAGTGGCATGGGGGATGGGATGTTATGTTATAATGTCTATACATAGGTGCATTTTGTCAAGAGATTAGCTTTTCCCATTATTTAGCACTTATTACTAATTATTTAATCTAGCCACATGGAAAACACTCTGTGTTGTGGGTTTTTCATTCTATAGGTTGAAAGTGAAAGGTTTGCTGGGAGAGAGACGCAGAATGAAAGAGGAATAAACTATTTAATGTAAATAAAAAGTACCAACTCGTCATGCGGAAGGTTTAAAAGCAGCCAGCGGGTGCGTTTGAAAACCGGCGCGCGGCTTCAAAGTTTTGGAAAACAGTAGCAGGGCTGCGGTTTTACAGAAAGCCGGAACTGAAGCAAAGAAAGAACGCAACATTTGCTGGCCGCGAAATGCAAAAGCCGTTTCGGCTGGGGCAGGTTAGAGAAACAGGTGAGCGGCGGTGCGTGAAGAGCACTTCCGGCATTTTATTATTCCACTCTCAAAATCCATCAGCCCACTCATCTATTACATTCCTATGGTCTAAAGAACAAAATCTTTTCAAGACATTCATACTATTTTGTAAAATTCTAGGATGCAAAACACTGGGTTTTACGAAACCTACAACCCACTTTATGTTTGAAAACCATTTACAAACAACAACCCACTTAATGTTTGAAAACCCTTTACAAAAAATAACCCACTTAATGTTTTAAAACCCTTTACAAACAACCCCTGCAACTCCCTTCTGATCTTGAAAACAACCTTCAAAATGAGAATGTTAAAAATGGCAACGTTTTGAGCTTTTTGTCTATTCCAAATTATGATTTTGAAAACCTGTCAACGCAAAACCCACATTTTTTTTTCCTTTCTGGTTTCTCTAAACTTTATTCATTTATTCATTGAGAACGTTAAAATGGAAAATTAAAAAACTATCAACACAAAAGCACATAAACAACTCTGCATTTCAAATGATAACCCCTTTCGCAAGGAAAATCCTTGGAAACCCATCATTGAAAACCCATATTCACAACGAATAGCTATTCAATTTATTCAGTTAAAACATTAAAATGGAAAAATTAAAAAACCATCAACACAAAAGCACATAAAAAGCTTTGCATTTCAAATGAAAACCCCTTTTCGCAAGGAAAACCCTTGGAAACCTATCACTGAAAACCCATCTTCGCAATGAATAGTCATTCAATTCTTCACAGTTCCTAGGCATAATGGTCAAATGGCATAAATTTATAGCAGATATACATACATGCTAGCTAGCTTCCCACACTTGTCAAATGTGTTTTGGTACAGAGAGTGTTCGCTCTGCTTCGGCCTCCAAATGCCCACAACTTCCTTCTATGTTCCCTAACAACCTCCAAAATGTGAATGTCAAAAATGGAAACGTTTTGGGATTTTTGTCCATTCTAATTTTTGGTTTTCAAAAACCCATCGATGTTGCCATGCTTTTTTGACAATAGGACAGGTGATGGCACTCCAAATGACATGCGCCAAACGTTTGTCAGCTCAATTCGTCAAGTCTTTATGTCAGTGCATTTTTTTAGGAGTGTGGGATGGGGGATGGGGTGTTACATTATAATGTCTATACATAGGTGTGTTTTGTCAGGAGATTAGCTTCTCCCCCATCTTTGTGTTTTCTTTTTATGTTTATTTTTATGTATCCTATGGAAGGTTCTAAACTCCTTTATCAATTAAGAAATGATGTGAATATTTGTTGAGTATAAAAGTGAACAATATTAGTAGGGCATGGCAACAATGCATACAAATTAATTAGTTGATATTGCACTTTTGTTTAAAATTTGAAAATATATTTTTTTAATTAAATTGTATATTTTTAAGTTAAATCTATTCATTTATATTTTATTAAATTTATTAATTTATATTCTATTAAATTTATTAATTTACATTTTATGAGTAATTATGTATATGAATTTATATTTCAAGAACATCTAAATTTATTTGGTATTGATTAGAGTTAGAAGTTGTTCATAGAGGTAAAAATTAAGATCTTTTAGAATATCAATCATTTCAATATTGGTTGGATTCAAATGTGTTTGATTATGATGCTACACTTTTGATTCTATAATGTATATAGAGACAGTAACTAACTTGTGACTAACATAAATCTTAATCAAGCTATATAATCATTATAAAACCTTTTTAACTCATTAAATGATAAGTAGGAGGTGTTTTTCACAATGTATCAAATTACAATATTTTCACAATTTAAATCAAACTTATTGATCTATGAATAATTTTATAAGCATCATTTAGAAGCAAAAGTGTTAAATAGATCATTTATAATTATGAAAATAGATTTAAAACATAGAATCTTTATTACCTTAATAGACAGATAACTCTACAATGATCAACAAATCATGAGAAACAAATTAAGCGAGTTGTTCATTTCTCTTCACCTTGGGGATATCTCGTTACAGTAGGCCTATGCCTCGGTGAAAGAAAGTTGTGCTACAACGCCTGTCAATCTTTTGATGGGCTCGAAGCAGAGTATGTGCAGTATTTAGAGGAATCCACGGGTAAGCTCATTTGGGGCATAGCCTGCCCTCTACACAGACCCCAACATGGGTTCAATAATGAATCATAATACATTTGTTGGTTGGATACCCAAAAGCAAAACTCTGTCCTTTATGTCTCATTTGGGTTTATGTCTCATTTGGGTTTCAGGCCTTTCTTTCGAAAGACCAAACGAAAGCCCTCGCCAGGGGCATCACAACAAATAAGCAACATTTCATTTGGACGATTAAAGTGTTGAAAAGATTTGTAGACAATTTGAAAAGAAAACAAAAAATTAAATCAGAATTGTAAAACCAAACACAAACAGAAAAAACACCAAGATTTATAGTCGTTCGTCTTAAAAGATTACATCCACTTTCAACAGGGGAATCTTTTTATTAATTCTCAATACAATATCAATACTCAAGCAACAACTCAACTTTATAATTCAGTCTCATCTCCAAAATGGAAAAATCCATCAAAACGGTCAACTTCTAAATTAGTGAATACATGCAAAAAGACATCTATTTCGAGTGTGAGAGAAACTGTCAACAATCTCCCACTTGAAGGCCAAATATTGCTTAAG
>VDFB02110353.1:0-65964 GCA_007258455.2 Sequoia sempervirens
TTTAGAATCTATAGACAAAATATGACAAGACTCTAGTTTGCATCATCTTCAAATTCCTCACGGTTTAATCGCTATAGGTGCCCGAATGTGGAGATTTTGTTAAAAAAAAAATATCAATGTCCAGTTTGGCCAAAAATTGTAAACCACTATTGTGGGATCACCCAAGAGCTAAGACTAAGTGTTTTCTTTGGGCTTCCAAATTTGGAAGCTAAGCTTGTTTCACTTGGATTGAAGGAAGTTACAATTTCACTTCCCATTGAAATGGGGAGAGTTGGTGATCAAGGGAAGGAGTTGTTTATAGATGGTTCCAAGGGGGGATAAGTGGGTGTTGCAATAATTTCTCCATCTCAAGTCATTCAAGAAGTTAGCATGACAATCCAAGGATGAAAAATTACAAAGTTCAAATGTAACTAACTATTGGATTTGAAGAATTGGTTGCTTGTTAGAGGATGAGAGGTGAAATTGGGTTTTAAGAAGAGGCCATGATTTCCACTGGAAGATGGAAAGGTCCCATAAGTCCCAAAAAAAAATTGAATACCTTTTCTAAAGAGGTGCTTTTCTTTGACTCTATGAATATTACCTAATGGATTGTCATTTTGTTGAACCAACCAATTCCACCAAATAGAGGAATATGGAAAGATTAAGCCATGGATGAGGGAATAATCAAACCAAATGAGTTTTTTTTAGGTGACTTTTCAAGCTTTCCAAATATAATTGAAGGGAGAAGATCCATGGGTTTTGAAAAATAAGCTAATAAAACTATCTTTCCAACAATTAGTGTCTCAGGGATGACCAACAAAGATGGATTGAATGAGGAACTTAACAAATTTTAATAAGTTGAGTTAATTGGTTGTAGTAGGTTTTGGAAGGAAACCAACATGAAGATATATTAACATGACTAGCAAGTAAATTTTTATTTGTCACTTGGATGTGAAAATCCATGGATAGGAATCTATTAGTCGAATTCAAGAGTTTTCCCTTGATTTTGTTCAATAACCAATTCCACATGTCTTTGAAAGAAAATCCAATATCAAAGGGAATGCCAAGAAATATGGAAACCAAGCCATGTTTTATTTCTTTCTATTTGGTAGGAATCTAAGAAAGAAAGAAGATTAGGGAAATCCATAATAAATTCAATCTTGTGCATAGCTAGTTTAGATACAAAAATGATACAAAATAAGTATAAAGTACTTGCTTGGCAAAAAATATGGATTGATAATAGAGATAAATTGTTCCTATGATTCTATTAGATTGGCAGTTATGGAGAGATCAATCCTTAGGAATGTTTTTTTTTTTCCTCAATTTGTTCCTACATGTCAATCCGAGAATTGTAGAATTATGAAAGGTGTTGTAGAAGTTTACCTAAGGGCTGAAAATAGTGAACTAAGTGGGGATGGATGCAGCTAATTCACACTACAAACTTCTAATCAAAAATCTAATTTAATTCTTTTTTTTTGTTTCCTGACAGAAACTGCACCAAGAATTGCACTAGGAACTGCTATAACAAAAATTATCACAGGAAGTGCAATGACAAAAATAAAACAACTTTATAAATTATGCATTAATAATGATAAATCCCAGTTGCACAAATTAGAACTTTAATTCTTGAAGTAAGAATAAGAACATTAAAAAATGATTGAAAAAAATTGACTTTTAAATTAAACTGCAATTAGATTAAAAACTAGAACTGATAAGAGTTTGATAATTGATAAAAGGAAAATGTTGGAAATAAATAACACACACATTTACCACACTAAAAATGAACTAGAAAAATCACTAGGTGATGCAAAGAGTGGGCCTTGCCTCCTTGGTTGACTAACTTGATAAAATATGAACATGGTTCTAACTCAGATCAATCATACATGCACAATATTTCAAAAATATATAGATTCAAGAACAATAGAATAACTTTTTATTACTATGTTAAGTCTTCAAATTGCACACATTCATACTAGAGGGGCACTGGTAAAAGTTGTTATGGTTTTTTTGTGGCTTATGGCCAACAAACCATATGAGTTCAATACAAAACAAACAATGGCTGCTAGCCACAACAAGTTTAACATATATCGTTTCAAAAATAGTCATGAACTGATTAAACTAAAACAAATTTAACATCTCCTCACCCTTTCTTCCATCCACCTTCTCAATTCGTTCTAACATCTTCTCTTGATTATCTCCTGCCATTTCATCCACAAATTAGTTAGCATTTTGATAGATATTGGCATTTCCTAATTGTTTTAATCTCCTAATTGTTGACTAGGAAATCCCATAGAAAAAGTTGATTGGCCTTTACATGATGGAATAAATAACAAAGATAATCAATTGCAAGGATATAAACAAAAGGGACAAGAGGGAAACCTTAGAAAATATATCTTTGAAGACAGAATTGAGGGAAAAGGGAATCGTTAACAACTAATCTTGCATTAACATTTGTGAATAGAAATTTGACGTGATCACAAATTTTAAGGTCAAACCTCAACCATTGCATAATGTTAAGGATGAAGGACCACCAAGTGTGACCATAAGCTTTATTGAAATCTATTTTGACAATAAGAGCATCTTGGGAAGTTTGTTGGGACCATTGAACTATCTCCCAGTCCATCACAAGATTGTATAGGATAAAACTTCCTCCTTAGAGTCTTTTTTGTTCTAGTCACACTATTATTTGGGTAATGGATTTTATTCTATGAGCTAAAATCTTTTGAGCTATAATTTTCTAGGAGGTACTAAGAAAAGTAATGGGTCACCAACCAACCATAGTGTATTCATCCTTTCCTTTAGGAATGAGTTTAGAAAGGCCTTAGTTAATAACTAGTCCCAAAGTACTAGTTTTGACTCCTTCAAGATACACATAGTAGAATTCTTCTCAAATGTATGGCCAAAGGCCTGGTAGAATTCAACAAGTAGACTGTTCATTCTTGGAATCTTCTCAATAGCCATGTTATAAAGAGTCATCAATTTCATCCATGGAGAGAGGTCTTTCAAGAAATTTATTGTAGCCATCAACAATTTTGTGAGGAACACACTCTACCACACTTTCCTCAACAATGGAAATTAGGGGGTCACTTGTTGTTTCATTAGTGAAAAGTTATTTATATTACTCCAAAAATGTATACATGATGCTTGAGTGGCTAGTCTATGAGGTGCCATCAAAGAATTTAATGACTAATATATGTTATTTTTTGTGTTTATGTTTCAAATATTGGAAGAAGAATTTGGAGCCTTGGTCACAATTCTTAAACAACCAATTTTCTAAGCAAATGTTTAGTATGGATGATAGATTGTTGAAGTGAAAGATCATGGTGATTGGTAGCAAGAAGGGAATATTCATGCACAAGCTTCCCATTTAGATATTTTTCAACTCTATGTAATTTAGTAGTATTTCTCCGACCATAATCACAAAGAAAAGATGTACAAGGTGTGATAGTTCTTTCTCACCAACTAACCCACCTATCATGTTGGGGTTTTGCCTCAGTATTCCAAGTAGCTAAAAGGACATCAGTGTAATCTTGTTGTTGGAGGTGTCACATTAAGTTTGAAGGGGAGATCATTGAGAAATTTTTTGGAAGCATAGAGTGGTGAGATGGGGAAGTGGTTAGAAAGGGTGGTTGCAAGGTCAAGATGGACTAAAAGACTTGATAATTTGAAGGAAATATACATTAGTTGGGGGAAATATAAAACCTATCAAAATGACTCACCTTCCTAAAAAACCCTTCATGAAAATTAGACCAAGCGTAGCAATGAGGCATGTGAAGGTATTTTTTACCCAAAAGTGGATCATACACACCCAAAATATTAAGAGTAAGAGTCCAAACACCAAATTCCAATTGAGATAAGTGGGAAGGACTATCCCAAATATGATCTTGATGGGCTGTTGCACCATGTTGAAATCACCTCCTATTACCCAATCAACATTAGGGAGGTACAAACACATCAATTCCCAAAGTAAATTCCTTTCTAGAGGCATTTTAGGAGAATAAACTGAGCAAAATTCATATAAGGTGCCATGGATGATGACAATAACCCAAATGCAGTAGTTCTAGTAGGGTCACTCTTGAAAGCAACCACATGTTTTGCAAGCCAAGGGGCAAGGCCAAGCACACCTCCACCACAACCCTCATAATGATTGGTGTAGAAGAAGAGTGCATCTTTCCAAATGGAAGCAAGAGTGGCTTTTAAATGGAAAGCACTTCCTTTCACCTCTTGAAGCATGATAATATCAGAGTGGTTAATCCAAATAGATTGTCTAGCATTATATTTCTAATACGGGATTGTTAACCCTCGCATGTTCTAGAAATAGATTTTATAGTTCATCGGGAGGAGCCAAGGAGAGTTTCTCATCCATTAAAAGAGCATTGAACTAATTTTCTTATTGACATGCTTTAAGGGCAATTGAGTGTCTTAGATTAGATCTTTCATTAGAGGAGGATCATGATCAAGCACACAAGGGGAGAGATGCTTGCAAGGGAAAACCAACTCAAAAGTGATGGAGGAGAGGATTTTCTTTTGTCTCTTAATCACCCTCGAGTTGTCACCGAGGGTAACATTTCTAAAAGATGGGGAGTTGTGGGTGAGAGAAAATGAGGAGAAGAGGAGGGAGCAATAATTTGGTGGAGGGTGGTAGCTTAGGTGGGTGAATGGAAATGGTAGGAGTTGGAGAAAAAGTTTAATACTAGCAACGGGATTTAATGGAGCAACATATGAAGAAGGATTGGCAAGGCAAGAATCACTATAGGATGAAGGCAAAGAATGCAGTTGACAAATAGGGTAGTCTTGGATAAGATGACCTTCTTGGTGATAGTAGAAACAAGTTTTTGATTTATTAAGGTAAGAGATTCGTTGGTCAAATTCAAAACTTGGTCTACAAGTTTGATAGTATTTGGAAGGGTTGAATAAGGTCCATTTCAATGCAAGCACAGGGTTGAACACGTAGGTTGGATCACTTATCAACATTCTGTTTGCACCATAAAACCTTGCCTAGTTGAGAGGCCATTTCATTCATGAAATGCTAGATTCAAGAATGGGAACTCAACCCACATCGGATATTTCAATTTTTGAAATATCCTCAGGGTGAAAGTCAAGGTCCCAAACTTGGACATAGCAAGGTTGGCCACAGATTATCCACAATCTATATTACAGGACTGCATGAACATGTACTAGGTTCACAAAGATACAAGCCACACATCCCCTATCCAGTCCCCTAAAGGATTCTACTACGTTTTTGTTTGGTCAATCGTTGGATTCAGGTGGAGGACTGGATAGGTCCCCAGTTAGCTGAGGAGTTACGGTCTGTTAGGAAAGCTTCTCGGATTCTCAAGGAGATCTGGCTGATTGTCCAAAATGTCAGTATCATCCAATAGAGGATGTCTCTGAAGGATTTAAATCCTTAGATTTGGCATTCTCCAATGCTCCGCATTCCCTCGCTTTTTTCTTCATTGTGGATGCCTTGAGATGGGTTTCTGTTTTCGATGATTTATCAGCCTGTGGGGCCTTGGGATGAGCCGTTTTGGCACGAAGTGGAAGGGACATAGGATTCTCTGCAAGTATGACTTCCAAGAGCCTCACTAGGCGAGGAAGTTGCCAGTCAAACCACGTAAATCATGCTCGATGGGTGCTTACGAGAGTCTTCAAATCACACGCTTTTTCCAACATTAGTTCGCCGATAGAATACGCCCACAATTGGTATGAAAAATTGTCTCATGCCGCCAAACTAAATAGTGGCGCCAAAAAAGTAAAGGCGAATAATCCAGTACGAATTGATCGGGTCTAATGCAAGTGTCATAATTACAATATTCTGAATGTGGTTCCTATACCGAGCGCGATAACGATGGGGCAATATGGATTGAGACATTTGTGTGGAGCCTCAACCAAATCGCTTTCTAGTCGAAACTTCATTTTTTATTCATCTTAATTATGTCTCTAATGGAAGCTAAAATGAATGTCATATAATAATTATTTCTTCGAGTAATGAATTGAACTTTAAACATGATAGTTGGGAAATCTAAATGAGGGAAAGTTGAATCTGATTTGATTTTTCTAGTTGTGAAAATTTCACTTTACATGATTGTCCACTATAAGCTATCGATCTTATAACCATCTAGATTCTTGCTAACAATCATTCATATTATTTTTTTTTAGCATAATTTTATCATACATTTTGGAAATTTCCACAGATGAATTTTACTCTATGGCATTGGTAATGACATTGACTATGGTTCAAGACAATCTAGAGTAGACACATGGCAAGCTCTTCTACCTTTTGTGGAGTCCTTGGCCAAATTGTGAGTTCTCAAACATGAGGAAGTAGATACAATATAATTGATTGAATTATAATAACCTATTATTGTCAACAAATATGTGTTTTAAGATCTTAGATGTGAGTTTAATATAAAATTTGAACTAGATTCTTTCAAGTCTATCCAATAGTCTCTCTAACATCCAAGTTTTACAATATCAGGCATGAGAAAGTGACTTAATCAAAGTATATTAAATCTTCCAAGGGTTGAGACCATTTTCCAAAGTTCCCATTTCAGCACAAACAAGGAGGATGCTAGCAAGGTTGTGGAAGTTGGCTTCACTCTGCACTTAATATTTGGGCCTTAAATTGTTTTAAATTTCATTATATAAGTTGAGATAGTTTGATTGATTTGCTTAAAATGCTATGGAGGAACAATCTTGTAGGGAAACATTTCTAGAATGTTGTTTGATGCTCAAGTAAATGATACTTGTTCTTGCTCTATCTTTTTATCAACTTTTTTCCAATGTGAAATGTATGTGTATTATACTAAGCTAACCCATTATACGCTAAAAGTCAAATTTTCCAACTTATTAAAACAATTCATAATAATTTTACACAAATGTATTATGTAGCCAAAAACTCAATATATATTTAAATATTAAAATCATAACATTACATAAAAGAATTAAAATTGAATGTGTATATGCATAAAAATGGTCATATCTATAATCCTGGCAATTAATTAAATATTTATTATTTAATTAGTTTTCTAAAATCCTCTACATATGATTAAATTTAATTAATTTAATTATATTGTTCATTCATCTTATTCTTCCTTCATAATTAAATAAATTTATTTTATTTTATTATTTTCATACGTCCACTTAATTAATTAAATAAATACATTTTATTTATTTAAATTAATTATCATTGTTTAAATTTAAATTAAATCTTTTGATTTAATTAAGTTTAAATATTTCTCTTTCTTCTATTTTAAATTCTTCTTCTAATTAATTAAATATATCATTTAATTAATTTCATAAATGTGATTTAATTAAATAAACCTTATTTAATTAAATATCTTATGCTTTCTTTCTAAATCACAACTAGATATTTTATTATCTTCTGTTTTCTTCTCATATCATAATTAAATATTTTATTTAATATGATATCTTCTGCTTTCTTCCAAAATCCTAATTAAAGCTTTATTCTTATCACAAACTTTCTTCTGCTTTAAAAGCTTAATTAAATATTTCATTTAATTAAGAAAAGTTGCATGTCATCCACAAGTAAATAATTGAATTTTTAATTCATTATTTATCATCTTTAAATCTTTCTAATATCTTCTAAATAAAATATTATTTTCTATCATCTTATCTTATCTTTCTTTGAAAAAGAAAACAAAGCTTGTTTTATGTTTTTCTTCTATCTTTTTCTTCAGTTTCATCCATCTTCGACTGTTTGATCTGTCAAGAATTATCATAGCCATTGATCATATCAGCCAATCAGAAGCTTTTGAAAACTCTATAAATACAACCTCTCACAATTCATTTAGGGGGTTGATTCTTAAGTATCCTCACTCTGTCAAAATTATTCTTCAAATATTCTATCTTTCATCCATCATTCTCCTTCAAACCTTTATCACATCGTTATGCTGCAGAATTGAGCAACCAACATTCCTCCAACAATCAACCTTCGAAATCTTGCATCCTTGTGCAGGTGGAGAAGAGCCATGGAGATCAATCAAATCTAGGTTGAAAATCGGTTTGCATATCTTTTATTTATTTTATTTTCATTCTAGTTTGTGCTTCATGGTGCTTGATAGGATTTAATTTGTTTATTGTCTTCAATGCATTTAAACCTATTTGATTTTATCTACCTATCTACATTTTGGCGCCCACCGTGGGGCCTATGCCCCCATTTTAGACTTCTTTCTTGCAGGTTTTCTTGCAGGTTTTTCTTGCAGGTTTTCTGACATTCGGCAGCGCGTTTGGGAGATTCAAAAATTTTCTGTTTTGTAGGTGCTTTAGCGCATATGAAGACTGTTTCGGTGCATACAGGAATTTCTGAAGAGCATTTAGGGAACAAAATGGCGCATTTGGGGATTTCTGAAGAGCATTTAGGAGTTTAATTAGCGCATTTGGGTTTTGTTCTTGCGCATCTGGTTTCTGTTCTTGCGCATCTGGGTTCTGTTCTTGCGCTTCTGGGTTCTGTTCTTGCGCATCTGGGACTTCTTTTAGCGCATCTGGGACTTCTTTTAGTGCATCTAAGAATTTTTTTAGCACATATGAAGTATGTTTTAGCGCATACACTTATGTTTCAACATTTTTTTAGTCAATCTTAAAATGGTCGTATCTTGGTCATTTTTTGGTCTTTTTTAGTGCTTTTTTTTTATTTGGGGTAAAATTTCATAAGCTATCCAATGGTGCTGGTTTTCATCAATTTTTATAGAGTTAAAGTTCTCAAATTTTCATATATTCTTCAGCACATATGACTTTTGTTCTAACAGATTTTTAATTTGTTTCTTTTGTCCTTGTGACTTGTTGGTGAATCATACAGAGCTAGAAAAGTGTTGGAATCAGTCACAACATCAATTTGGAGAGAGAAAATAACCAGGTGCACTCGTTTCATCCTTCATCTCTTAATCTTGTTTGTCACATCTTTCAATTTGGGACATAAAATCAAATCTTGTTTAATCACATCATTGCAATTGGTTTAAAAAAAATCTTGTCTTCAATCACATTTCAAAAATTGGGTCTAAAATTAATCATTGTCTTCCATCACATCTTGATTTGGGATCTAAAAAGAACGAGTGCTTCATTGTTTTCTTCTAAACATTTCAATTTTCTAAAGGGAAATTAATCACTGTGAGGGTGAATCAAGTGTGTGTGTCTTCCAAAACACCTCACTTGGTTCAATTTTGTCATACCCTTTTTAGGAGCCCTGCTTGGAGCACACACCCCTCCAAGGGATGACCTCAATCAAAGTGTGAATTGAAAGACACGCTTGTTTGGAAGTTGGAATCTTGTCACTCTGAGGTAAGCCCCAAAGAACTTTATACCTTTGGGAAGTGAAGGTGAAAGGTGGGTTACCCCTTTCTCCCAGCTGTGTGGCGAGATTTTGCTTTCAAATCATCCTTAGTCAACCTTGTGCAAACTAGCTTGAGACTTAACTGGACATACCCCACTTGACTAGTCATAGGGCTTGTTGGTGTGTCTTCTATGTGTGCTTGTTATTACATTATTCAAATTTCTTATGTGTCTTTCCATGAGTGATTTATGGTTGTACATGTGTGATTCATTTAAACATTGTCCAATCAAGCTAAAAACCAAACACATAAAGTCACTCTACACATTCTTCCAACACATTCATATCTAATCATCATCAACCCTAATCAATCCAAGTCTTCCAATCTAATCTTTCCACATCATCACCATCACCACTTGTCAAAATGCTCATAATCATAAACAAGCCCAATCCTAAACCTAAGCCCGAGATCATAATTCAAGGAGTCCCTTTCTATAGTCCAAATAATGAAACAAAACCAAAACCTAAAATCAGACTTCGAGGGGCTTTTCCTTCCACCTCATACCAATCTTATCCATCTACTTTTTCATATGTCAATGCCACATCAACCTATCAAGCCACATCACAATAAACACATGTGAACTTAAGTTCTACCTTGCAACAAGGCCAAAATTCCTCAAGTATTAATGCCACTTTTGACAAGGGAAACACCAATCTAGTTCATGCACCCTTACCATCATCCAATCAAAACCAAAATCCTAAGCCAACACCTTCCACTCATACACCTACAAAGGATGTGAACCAAGGGCTACTAGTAAGGAATCAAACATCGCCATGCCATTCAACACATATACCTAAACATACAAAAGAATCCTCAAACATCATGCCAAGTCCTTCAAGCCAACCATGTCATCCACAACCCCTTGAGCCAATTCTAGAGTCTCCCCTCGTAAGTACAAGTCACCCTCTATCATGCTTCTATGTTGTTGACCATCAAGAACATGACAAGTCTCTCCATGAGAAATCCCCTTCCACCTCCATTCCAATAAGTCATGAGGTATTTCAAGAGCACAATCCTAAACATGCAGAAACATTACCCCATCATCCACATAAAGATCAACACCCTCCCAATGATTTCATTCATAACATACCTGATACTATTCATGATCAATCTTTCATCTTTGATCAAGACCCCTTTTATGATCAAGAAGACCATGATGATCCTCTTAGCCAAATTTATGCATTCCATGGTCAAGAGCTTTCCACCTCACCCATCCATGATGCGCAAACATCCACTTCCCTTGATGAGACATATGCTTCCCAAGCACACATAGAAGATCAAACAAATTGCTTGGATCTAAGTGAACACAATGCTAATAAAGATCCTAATGATCCTCCATCACCCACTATCGACCCCATTGCACTTCCTCCATCATATCCTATTGGTCTTTCCACCCACATTCATGAATGTTCCTCCTTAGAACAACAACAAGCATTATCTTCTCCATCCAATAAGGAACTCATGTCTAGTGTTTCGCCTACACCTAGTCCCATTGTACATTGCACACTCCAAAATATGAACCATCAAGGTAGAGGTCTAGACCTTCATAAACAAAGTATTTCGGATCCCATCCATGTCAAAATCCCTCCACGCTCTTATGGCCTTGGACCTACACCCCAAGGACAACAACCTAAATATGTTGGTACTTCCTCCATGCATCCTAAGTCCACTTTCCATCATAAAGCATATCATATCCCTAAAACATATGTTGCCACCCCCCCTCCATCATCCTACAAATGTCAAAAGCATGTGACCATACACCTTCCACCATCAAATCTTTCGCCATTGCTTCAAACTCCTAATATCCCTCCATCTAATCTACCTCCACTTCTCCCAACACCTAATATCCCCATTATCCAATCATCTTATCCATTTATCCATAAATACCCTAACATTCCTAATCATGACCAACAAATGCACATAGTGTATAAACATGAAGCTTCCACTCATTCCACCAAACCCAAGGGATTCAAAAGCAATAATTTCAATGCATCTACCTATAATTTCAATGCCTCTACCTATAAAGTAAAAAATTCTAAGGGTTCTCATGCCTTAGGACATCAATACAAAAAGTCAAAGCAAAATACATCCAAAAAGTTATATAAGCCCATACCTCCAAAAGTAAAGGACAAAACTAAAATAGTTTGGGTACCTAAGAAAAAGGAAAGCAAGTCAAACGAGGCATCTAAATCACAAAAATCCCAACCATCCACTTCCACCCCACATTCTCATTCCATTCAAAAGTCTCAAATTCCTAAAACCCACAAGCCAAACAAAAATCATAAAAATACTAAGTCTATGTGGGTACCTAAAGCACTACATCCTCCACCTCCTAAGCAAACATCTCCATTGCTTCCTACACCCCATCCACATCAAAAGCTTCAATGTTTATCATAGTGTGTGCAACCATTGGTCATGGTTCCCTTCCATTTCACAACAATTCCACATACCTCCATCTCCTCATCCTTCAACTACTATCATACATATCTTCCCGATCACCTTCCTATGGTCCATGCTTTTGCATAAACCTTTCATCCATCCTTTTGCACAAATCCTATTCAATCTGCATCATCATCCACTATTCCCCATCCATTCTTACATAAGACCATCATAATCCATCATCTACCTACTCCATTTCTCTTTCATGTCATCCCTTACCAACATCTATGAGCATAATGACATTTGACAGGTCAATGACATGACATCCATATCTAGTGGGACTATCACCTTTCATGGAACTAGACACTTGAGTCCCTCCCATCCGTATTCCCCTTCTCCTATCCAAAAGTCAAAAATTCAAAAAAAAAAAAGTAAAGAGAAATCCCTTAGTCCGACGGTAAAAACCTGGTAAACAGACGCCCTGGATAAGTACCATGATGAAAACCTAGCAAATAGGCATCATGTGTAGGTTGATCTTCTATGTCACTTATACTTGGGGGCACAATATCTTATCTATCCAAGCTATCATTCATGTCATATCATTTCCATCCTACCTACCATCTTTAGCCATCATACATACCTAGCATATTGAGTCCATTCATCCACCCTTCTTTTGATCTTCATGAAGACATAGGGGCAAAATGTTGAAACGTATTTTTTTTGGGTATCTCTTGACATACCTCATCCTTCCAAACAAGCCTATCATTATCCTATTGTCATAAGTTTTGTCATTAACAATCCTAAGTATTGTACCTAAAATGGGGCATGTTATTCCTATGCGACATAGTCTTTGGAGATCACATCCTTGCTCTCTTATGATGCATACATCAATTCCATTCACTATGACTTATCATATCCTTTCCATCCATCTATCATGAGCCTTTTATCCCTTATCCCATCACCCACCCTTTCATCCATCAATCCCATCACTCTTGCACCTAGACTTGGTTTTCCCCTTGTCATTGGTATCTAGCACAAAGGCTAATCAAATTTTCATCCTTTAACACGTCTAAATTTTTTTCAAAAAGTCCAAAAAAAATTCAAAACATTTCAAAAATACAAAAAAAAATCAAAACATTTCAAAATCCAAAACATCAAAACATCTCAAAAATTCCAAAAAATTCAAAACATTTCAAAAACAAAAAAAAATCAAAATATCCCCAACAATACAAAAAAAATATCAAATATCCAACAAAAATCCAAGCAACAAAATCATTTCAATCACATCAATTCTTCTATCCAATCATTCAACCATTCCACCAAATCAATCATCTTCATCAAAACCATTGCAACCAATCCACTCAATCACAATCATTCCAATCAAATCAATTCTTCAATTCAATCAATCGATTATCTAATCAAATCACTTCAACCTAAATCATTCCAATCACATCAATTCTTCTATTTAATTCATCACATCCTATCATCCAATGAATCATCATATCATTACAAACAGTTTCTTCAAATCAATCAAATCATCTTCAATCATTCCGAGCAATAATCCAAATGCAAGTCAATCCTTAATCCATACTAATCAAATTGATCAATCTTGTCAAATTATCCAATCACATCCTTTGGTCTTGATCCTAATCTTGTCGTAAACCAAATCAACTAGTCAATCAATCAATTATCATCATCCTTGTATTGCTCTAGGGACATGTCACTCCCAACAATGACAATACTATCATCATCATCAATCAATCAATCAATCAATGGTTTACAGCTTGACGGGGGAAATCCCTTGTTTGTTTTTGTATCATTTGTGCATGCTTACTTGCTTGCTTGTGTGTGTTATCATTTTATCTTGCATTTGTATCAAATCCATATCATTCCAGCTAATATTCATATCTTGTGTGTGTTGGAATATCTTTTTTGCATTATCCTTTGCATCTAAGGTCACATAATACCTTTTGTGCATTAGGACTTTAATGCTCTAAGTTTACTTCCTCATACATCTAGACAAGGTTGTATTACGCTGGGGCACGAGACACATCGTCACCTTGGTCCTTATACCTTGGTGCATAATGTCTAGTGCTATATCAAACATCATGGTTGCTCACTTTCATTGCAGCATAGCGCATCCTTTCATCTCCTTCATCCACATTCTCTCTTGCATCATTCAACTTATCCCTCCTTTATCATTTCATTTCATTTCGAGAGAATACCTGTGTTTGTCCAACCCACCTATCCTCTCGAGGGGGCATCATCGACATCAAAAATTAGAAACATATCAGGGGCAATTTTTTTTTTTTTTATTTTTATTTTTCTTTGAAGCAATGTTTCACATCATATCACGTCAAAAAGAGGGGCAAAATGTATACGCATAAAAATGGTCATATCTATAATCCTGGCAATTAATTAAATATTTATTATTTAATTAGTTTTCTAAAATCCTCTACATATGATTAAATTTAATTAATTTAATTATATTGTTCATTCATCTTATTCTTCCTTCATAATTAAATAAATATATTTTATTTTATTATTTTCATACGTCCACTTAATTAATTAAATAAATACATTTTATTTATTTAAATTAATTATCATTGTTTAAATTTACATTAAATCTTTTGATTTAATTAAGTTTAAATATTTCTCTTTCTTCTATTTTAAATTCTTCTTCTAATTAATTAAATATTTCATTTAATTAATTTCATAAATGTGATTTAATTAAATAAACCTTATTTAATTAAATATCTTATGCTTTCTTTCTAAATCACAACTAGATATTTTATTATCTTCTGTTTTCTTCTCATATCATAATTAAATATTTTATTTAATATGATATCTTCTGCTTTCTTCAAAAATCCTAATTAAAGCTTTATTCTTATCACAAAATTTCTTCTGCTTTAAAAGCTTAATTAAATATTTCATTTAATTAAGAAAAGTTGCATGTCATCCACAAGTAAATAATTAAATTTTTAATTCATTATTTATCATCTTAAAATCTTTCTAATATCTTCTAAAAAAGATTATTTTCTATCATCTTATCTTATCTTTCTTTGAAAAAGAAAACAAAGCTTGTTTTATGTTTTTCTTCTATCTTTTTCTTCAGTTTCATCCATCTTCGATCGTTTGATCTGTCAAGAATTATCATAGCCATTGATCATATCAGCTAATCAGAAGCTTTTGAAAACTCTATAAATACAACCTCTCACAATTCATTTAGGGGGTTGATTCTTAAGTATCCTCACTTTGTCAAAATTATTCTTCAAATATTCTATCTTTCATCCATTATTCTCCTTCAAACCTTTATCACATTGTTATGCTGCAGAATTGAGCAACCAACATTCCTCCAACAATCAACCTTCGAAATCTTGCATCCTTGTGCAGGTGGAGAAGAGCCATGGAGATCAATCAACACTAGTTTGAAAATCGGTTTGCATATCTTTTATTTATTTTATTTTCATTCTAGTTTGTGCTTCATGGTGCTTGATAGGATTTAATTTGTTTATTGTCTTTAATGCATTTAAACCTATTTGATTTTATCTACCTATCTACAGAATGCAATTGAACATATTTAATATTCCTTTTGTATACCAGCATTACAATTTTTCAACTAATATATACTTTACATAATAATTTGAAGGAGTTGATATCTCCTAATTACGTTCAGGTACTAATACAAAATACATTCATTTCTTGAAAAATATAATGATATAGAATCCAATGTCCTCAACAAGTGCAAATAATCTAGCTTTGTCAAGTTGCATGGAGTGAGAGCGTCATCTAAGCCCTTTATCACCAACTAAAAACCAACAATCCCCCACACACTTTCTTATTGGAAGTGATTTGGCCCTCCAACAAGGGTGATAAATCTTATTATTTGCAAAAGTGTCGTGTCCAATCCAAGAACTAAGAGTAAAAGAACTACACCTATAGTGGCATAGTCTATCATGCATCCTTAGATACCCTCTAGCTACATGACATACAACTAATTTGCAAACTTGTAGATACTATAAATTGACAATGTGTGCAACAAGCATTACTTTTGCCAATTTTTTTGTTCAATATTTGTCTAATAAATAGATATGTGTGTCATAATTTCACACACTGCCATCTCTTGCTTGATTTAAATGATGAAAAAATAATTTGTTACAAACTTAGATGTGAATTGAGAATCCATTCATAAAATATCATATCAAGTCTCCAACCCCATCATATTTAGCTTCTAAGTGACATTCAAGCTAGTTTACTATTTATTCATTGAAAGCTTACTAATTTAAACATGGAGCATATCGAGTGAATACATGTCTTAAGTGAACACATATATTAGGATATTCATAATAATAATATGATATATGGTTGCTCACTTTTTATTCCATAATAATAATGATTATATAATCATACAATTTTTTGTGTCAAAATAAACCAATGTTGGACATGTGCAAAAATATGAGGGACCAAAAAGTGGCCACAACCACATTTTGGTGCATCTAAGACATAACACAAGTGTGGTATAACACATGTTCACATTTCCAAGAAGAAAAATGCATCTCTCTTTCTCTTCCCATCTCTCTCTATCTATTCTTAACCTATTTTTGACTAGGCACTCTCTTTGGGCATAGTAACAACTATCTTCAATTTTTCATCCAAGATCAATTTTCCTAACTTAAGAAAAAATGGCCACTTAAGACCCCCTTTTGATCCCCCATTTCTATGCACTTACCCTGTTATTTGTAATCATTTTCATAATTATAATACTCATAATTTTAAACTATAATGTTGTACAAAATATTAATTAGCTATAACTCATGTTATACATATACAATAGTGAAATATTTAGCTATGTTTGAAAATTTATAAAATTTAAGAATAGTTCTTCATGTTTAATAGTCATGATATACTTCATTTTATGTCATATACAATATGCATAGTCCTCACTATCACATGAAAAAACTATATAAGAATATATTACTGTTGATCTCAATTTGAATCATCTAAACTATGGATGTTTCCGCACAATCAAAGTGGAAATATTATTAAAATTTCAAGTAACCATCAATTATAAACTTTCTTTCCAACAAATATATATATAGTGCTTGTGTATATGATTTTAAATATACGATAGGTATATATGTATGTATATTGATGTATATTAATATTTAGGTCTAAAAATAATTATATATAAAATTATTTTTAGATGCTTAAATATTATTATATATCAATATATACATACATATATATACCTATTTTGTGTGTGTATTTGTTTCCAAAAATAATGAAAAACTAGTTTACTCAACCTTCCCCTATAGACTAGGATTCTCACAATGCTAATATTGCTAGGTTTAAGTATTGATGTTACTACATCACACAAGACAAAGCATAAACCATGTACTAGAACTATTTATCAATAAAATGCCTCAAGAAGATACGATTTTACCAATAACATTATTGTTACAAGCCCTATTGTTATACAATAACAAGACATAACAAGTAATTGATAAAATGCCTCAAAGAAGTGTGTCCTTACGAAATTAAATGGGTGGTGTATGTGTGTAAAATGTGTCTATTGAAAGATTTTTAAAACCTCTTTAAGAAAAATAATTAATAGGTGAAATAACATAATCCTCTCTTTTACCTCCATCCTCCTAGATTGAAGTAATTGAGAGTTTAAAATAGAATAAGGATATCATAAAATATTTTATTTAAAGTCATAATAAATAATTAACTTTTGTAGACAATTTATACCAACATACATGATGGTCTATCAAAATAGAGTAGGGAATCCATTAAGTGTAAAAAATTCAAGTTTTAACTAAACCTTAAAATTGAAAAAATATGTATGAATTCATACTTACAAATGTTGACACACAAACAAGACACAATGATTGTTTAATAATTTTTTGAGATATTATATTCATAATATATATAAAAAAAAAAAAATCCATACAAGAATTTATTGTGTTTCCCAATGGGAAACTTGAACAGAATATGGTCATTCCACAATAACCCTAAATAACAGTTTTTTTAAAATAATTAAAACAGCCATACCAAGACTCTTACTAACATTTGCCACTTGAATGAAAATAGAAACTAACAAAGGGATTGTTATAGCCATAGTGGTTTTAGAATATAAAGAGAGAAAGCCAAAATAATACTATGACCAAAATAAGGAGCCAACACATAAACATGTGACTTAAAATCCTTAAAGAATTAGAGCAAAGATAAATGAATACCAAAAATTAATCTGTAATAAATTATTTGGGGTTTGATGTTGCTAAATTTTGGGCATGACACAATAATTGTGCCTATTCCCCTACAAAGTATATTATTGCATACTCTTCATAGTGTGTGGACTTGTGGACTCGTTCCCTTTTTGTATGAATGGAGCTTGAAATAATTGTGTCCATTCCTCTACATAATATACTATTATGTGCTCATTCATAATGTATCTCATTCCTTTCCATTGTGAATGGAACATGGACTCATTCCTTTCCAATACGAATGGAGTATACTCATTCATATTATTTTAGGCTCATTCCCTTTCAATGTGAATGGAACATAATCATTCGTAATATATATTCATTCCCTTCCAATATGGATGGAGCTTGCATAAAGCGTGTGGGCTCATTCCTTCCAACGTGAATGGAGCTCCAAATAGGTAATTAGGCGGAAAGATGTTCCCCTGCAGAGCGTACTAGTGCGCACTTCTAATGTGTGTGGGGGCTCATTCCTTCCAACTTGGACAGAGCTCCAAATAATTACGCCGATAGGCGAGGCGAGCAGTAGTACGTGTACGGTTTCACATGCATGTCATACCGTTGAAGACATCTCTACTGTTGCTCCTTGGTAATCAACGGTTGGCAGTCGCGTGTCTTAATCTTTCCTGGCTGCCTGTATGGCCGTGCACTTAGCACTTCAACCAAAGGAAAGCTTGCAATGAACGCTACATTACTCTTTCGAAACCCTAACCCATAAAAGCGTTCCATACTATTCTCGTTACCAATGCCAAGAGCAGACAAGTTCGTTTTTGTCGGTGATGGTTGCGATGATGATGGTTGGTGTGATTTTTGACGCGGAGGAAGAGGCGCCTAGCCCTTTTTTGACTACCGGCGCTGATTTTATGAATTAGAGTTTCGAATCTTCGTCTCTTTTCGCCTGGAGAGAATCGTGTCCATACCAATTTTGAGGCATTCACGTTTTAACTACATTTTGGGCATCTAGTGGAGTGTATGTCAACTTACATGTTTTTATTGTTGTTTCGACCAGGAAATGACTTTCAGAGGCACGGACACAATAGCTCTGCTCATAGAATGGACAATGACAGGAATGGTATCGAACGCCACAGAAAGTCGTGGGGAAGCTGACATATCTGCAAGTAGACAATACAAATGCTATTTGTCTGGCCCACTTCTATTTAGGGTTTGCCTGGCGATGCAAGACGTAAGAAAAGACATATGGATTGTGTCACGGCTATACCACCATACATGTGAGGTGTAACGCACAACACCCGATGTGGACCTCGCCAATCTGCTCCATCATTTCAAATGGATTCCTACTCACTCTATGCTTAGGAAAGAGGATGTCACCTTAGAGTATATCCGTCAACAGATTCTCATGACGTAATATAGTTGGAGTGGAGACATGTCAGTTGATTTGGAGGAATAGTTGAATAAATGAATGAAAGTTTTTAATTATGTCTGTGAAATTAGTTTCAAGAAATATAATTGAAACCCTCTTTGTAAAAAATCAAAACAATTGATGATCCCATCAGTTACTTCTTCTTGTTTGCTAATTCTTTGATGATTTTGTTCTCCATGAAGTAGTTTGCAGATTTTCCTATCTTCTCCTCTTCAAACAAGGTGATTGACGATTTGACTTTTAGTAAATATATAATTGTACTGGAAGTCCTCTAAGTCTATACTGCATAATGTAGTGCCTAATTTTGAAGAGCAGAAACAACAAATTCAATTTGTCCAACGAAAAAATAGTTTTAAAAAATTGATAGAAACTTTTTTCTTATATATTATTTTGGGTACAAAGATTTTTTTTTTACTGCGAATAACAAAGATTGAAGCATAGTACAGTGAAAAGGACATACACGTGTACAAGTTTTTCTCTATCTTTACCATTTTCTCAAGCTCTAAAGTCTTGACAAATTTTGCTTTAGCCTTTTATTTCAAAGGAGACCTAAACTGATGTTGATGTTGATGTTGATGTTGATGTTGACATACTATCACATGAAGTACTCATTTGCCCGAATATTCTGTCAAACTGGGTAAGTAGACATGTTGATAAACACGGATCAGGAGTCATTGAAGTAGGGCCAACTGTTGATTCATTTTCTAAACTGTTAAATAGTTATTTTACAAAATAGAGGAAATTTTGATTTTTAATTATTAAATTCTTATTTGATTCTATTAATTATTTTCATTTAATAATAATAATAATTATTATTATTATTATATTTTAAAATTAATAAATATATTTTAATTATGATTTTTTTGGTGCAATGTAAATTATTGATATAATGCAGTTAATATGTTTGATTGTTTGTGTGGCAATCCACCATCAATATAAAGAATCACATATTGACAAGAATATACTAATGGGTTAAGCTTTACAATTGTTCATTACAAAAGGTTGAGAAATTTCATATACAAATAGTAATCACACCCAATGTGCAATGGGTACATTGAAGGTACTTTTACTTGGAGTGATGTAGCAACAAACCATAAAGTTTTGAAGAAAATCAAATATTTTATTTCTTTGTACCATGTAATTCACCATACAAAAGGTACAAATAAGGACAAAAGGCACAAATAAGGACTTGAAGTACGTTGTTGGTATTATAATCTCACATAGTGGTCCCAAGGATCAATAAATTCAAACTAGAGTGTCATGTGTTGACATCAAATCCTTCAAATCTGAACACTTGATCCTCTAATTGATAGTGAGACTTCTCACCAAACTCCTTCGAAATAAAATATTAGGCTTGTGTGCATTTCCAAATGTGAAACAAACTTGCCACCATATACTCTAAGTTGCTAGTCAACCAACTAGTGAGCTATGATATATACAAAAGCTCAATTTTTAAGTCTATTGGAGAAACATACATCCAAATCTTTCAAACTTGAAATATTTTTTTATAAATGAAATCTAAAAGGCATTTTCATTTGATATTCGGGTTGATGCAAGAAGTTGGGTTCCGCAAAAAGTTCAAAAAGTGGAAGTGTTTTTGTTGTTTTTCAAAATTTGTTACATTTGGGCTGAAAATTTGAGGCACTTACACAATGAATCTTAAAAAAAATCAATAATGTGAAATTTAGAATTATGAATCTAGTTTTCAAATATGTAATTTATTCAAATACCCAAATGATAAAAAATGAATTTTGATAGGATGTATAAAAACCACTTTTTAAAAGCCATTTTTTTTACCATACCATGCATGACACCACTTTTTGACCCAAATAAAAGTATTTTGCTAATTATTTTTGGGGAAAGATAGCTAACAACATGAAGATTGATGAGGATTTTTTTTGTAATTTTTTTCTGAATTTTTTTTTATTGATTTTTTATTGGCCTTAATTGTTGTTTTTAAAAATCAACGTGTACAAACAACATAATTGGACCTAAACTAAACATTTTTTGAATCTTTTTTTTTCATTGTGTAGAGAATTGTCTGAAGATTGATGTCATATAATTTTTTTACAACAAAATTAACCAAAAAATGTTATTAAAAAATAAAAAAGGTATGATATTTCAAGTTTATGGACTAATTTGCTTAGAAATTAATTAAAAAATAACAAATATAATACAATATTTAAAAAATATGTATTTAGAAATTAGACACTATTTTCTCTAATGGGTTTTAATTTTATAGATTGATTTAGAAAAAAAGTCCATCAACCATATTGTCAAAGTTGGACATTTCTCTTGAATCTGCCTTAGTTTTTTAGTTGCAGGTTCAAGGCTAAGGGTTCGGTTGCCAAGCCTTTCCCAAGCCTAAAATCGAGGCAGCATGTGGGTTGGGGATTCAAATTTTTAAAAACGAGTACATGTTACAAAACGCATATGTTTTCTTTATTTGATTGATTATTTAAAAAAATAAATACTTTTTAGAAATACGTATGTGTTTTGTGTTACAAAACGCATACACGTTTCTAAGAGATATTTAATTTTTTAAATAAATGACTTGTATGTGTTATAAAACGTAAACGAGTTATATAATGTGTACGTCTTTTTTAGTGCATGCATGTTTTTTAAGGCTCAAGTACTCGAAGCATAACGCATACACATTTTCTGAAAGATTTTATTTTGAGAAAAACTTCCCCTCTTTGTGGACCCAACTTCTTGCTTTTACCCATTCACATGTCTTATTTCTTACACACTTGAGTCACCCTATATAACTAACTTGAACAAATGTTTGATATCGAATATATCAAGTTCAAGTATGTTGTGCCCACATTTGGCATTCTTAAGGGTTCCATTAATAAAATTCTATAAAGTGCTTCATCTCCATCTTGTGTTCTTAACAGGCCCAAAAAATCTTATGTCGCTATTGTTAATAATTATATGCGAATAATCAACTTTAATTATTATTATGCATGGAATATACTTAAAAAACATTTTGGATGAGAGGAAAATTAAAAGTTTTCATTTGTTATTGGATCAATTAGTGCATTTTAAAATAATATTAAAATATTTCCTTCTTGTGGAAATAGAGTCTCTATGATAAACTTTTAAAAATAAGTCTCACAAAATCATTGCTAAGCATAATATGTGCTTGAGAGACCTAAATTTCTAAAGATGAAATGGAATAATCAACTTTAATTATTATTATGCATGGAATATACTTAAAAAACATTTTGGATGAGAGGAAAATTAAAAGTTTTCATTTGTTATTGGATCAATTAGTGCATTTTAAAATAATATTAAAATATTTCCTTCTTGTGGAAATAGAGTCTCTATGATAAACTTTTAAAAATAAGTCTCACAAAATCATTGCTAAGCATAATATGTGCTTGAGAGACCTAAATTTCTAAAGATGAAATGGTGAACCAAAGACAATTGATAGAGTCTATCTTCTTGCTCTATCTTCACATTGTTTATTTTCATTTTCTACATGTGAGTTGTTTGGAAACCCCCAATGTAGTTATGTTTTCCTTTTAAGATAAAAAATTGTGACTATCATCCAATATCGTTATTATTCAATAAAAAATGTTTAAGAACCCAATATAACATTGCAAAATTGATGTCAACACTAATTTTTTACTAATATATTTTTATTTACCAACAATTCTTATTTTTATAATTCATCCAATATATCAACAAATAATTATCCTTATTAGTCCAAGTACCTTGCAACTCTCCTTTTAGAAATTTATATGCAATCTTCTTTTTAAAATGGCATATTATCTTCCTTCTAAAAAATAAAGACATTTTTTTATCACATTCATAAAACAATAATTTAAAGTTAAAGCATTATTTATGTACATTTGTTAACCATGTGAATAATTTTTTATTGGAAAAAAAGTGACTGATTAAAAATAAAACCAACCAAAGTTGGCACAACAAACAAAACTACAACTCGTGCATAGGAAAGAACAACTGTTGTGGGAGAATACAACTATAGAGAATTAAACAAAAATCCTAACATATAGAGGAAAAAATAGTTGAAGAAATTAATTGAGACAATTCAATGACAAGACACTATTTTGTAACCACTTTGATTATCTTTATATACTCTTGGAGTTAAATATTTCTAGCTTGAAGCCAACATGAAAGCCAAAGTTTGCTAACACTCTTTTCAATCTCTTTGATCTTCTATAATTCCTTTGAGAGAAAATGGTCTTGAAGCCAATGAGAAGAAAAAGGAATGAAAACTAAACCTGAATTTGTGTCTTAAAAAATGTTTCATTTAAATCATTTGATCCTCCATGCCCCTCAATATTAGTGTATAACTGAAGGAGAAGGTCATTTCTTTTCCCATCTAGTGTTATGTTGAACTGTATTGTTAGTAGATTTGCAAGCTAGAGAGAAAAATTGACACAAATCATGAATTTGAATTTCAATTTTAAGTAGGAGGATGATGTTAGAGAATACAACAAGACAACGTAGTTTCTAAATAAAGTTAATAATTACATTTATGCTAGTGTGGGAGAGTATCAAAGGATGGAGAGGCACTAAGGAGAGATACTTTCTAATACCATGATTAAAGGAACAAGGTAGAAAAAGAGATGAAAATTGAGTGCCATAATTTATAGGAATGAGCGCAAAGACAAAAGGCATGTTTTATAGACTTCATTTTTACACAAAAGGGGCAAGTGAGCAAAGGGGATACAAATTTAAGATGATTACCAATGGGAAGCTTAACATGGGGAAATTTCCATATAAAGAGCTAATATTAACTATTTTCTTTGGACTTCCAAATTTGGAAGCTAAGCTTGTTCCCCCTGGACTGAAGGTACAATTTCACTTCCCATTGAGATGGGGCAAGATCGTGATCGAGGGAAGGAGTTTTATATAGGTTTTAAGGGGGGATAAGTGGATGTCACAAGAATTAGGCCATCTGAAATAGTTCAAGGAGTTACCATGACTATCCAAGGGTGAGAATTTATAAAGTTTAAGTGTAAATAACTATTGAATTTCATGAATTGGTTTCTTGTCAAAGGATAAGAGGTGGAACTAGGTTTTTAGAAGAGGCCTTGATTTCCACTGGAAGGTGGAAAGGTCCCATAAGTCCCCCAAAAAATTGAATAGGTCATTTTTAAAGAGGTTCTTTCCTTTGACTCTATGAATAGTACCTGATGTATTATCATTTTCTTGAACTAATTGATTCCACCAAATAGAGGAATAAGGAAAGCTTAAGTCATGGGTGAGGGACTAATTGAGCCAAATGAGTTTTTTGAGCTGACTTGTCAAGCTTTTCGGATAGAATTAAAGGAAGAAAATCCATGGGTTTTGAAAAAGTAAGCTAATGGAACCTTGTTTTTCTAACTATCATTATCTTTGGGGCGATCAACAAAGATGGATTGAATGAGAAACTTAACCAATTTATTCCAAGGGACATCTCCTTACAAAGCTCTACTTATCCATTTAGTTGTTAGGAAGATTCCTTGTGAGTATGAATCATTCATTCCTAAGTTCCCTTTGTGTTTTGGTTGTATACAATGTTGCTAGGAAGTAAAAGGAAGTCTCAATTTTTTCCCCCATTTGGCCCATAAAAAATCCTAATAAGTTGAGTTAATTTGTTGTCATAGTTTTTGGAAGGCAACCAACATGAAGATATATAAATTTTAGCATGCATATTTTCTCTCTTAAGTTTACTTAGGTTAATTATGCATTTACAGGTATTTTGGTAGTTTTTTCCCGTGTTGGGAAGTTTCTTACCTATCACTCATTTTTAATGCCTTTTTAAGGCACTTGTGCATTATGTATTTTCATCAGGCAACTCAATACATCTTTAATTCTTCTTGGTGAAATAGTTTCGTGGGTGTAACTTCTCTCAACCGTGAAGGTTATTTGGTGTGCAGTGGAGGCACTATTTCTTTGTGGTGAAGTGGTTGCGAATCTCAAATCTGTGGGAAACATTTTTCTGAGAAAATTCTCATTTTCCTATTATTGAGAGGCAGTGATTTACAATTGAGACATACATTCTGTTTGAAGATCAATTCAAAGGAATTTTGGAGGCCACATTCTTTTTGGAGAGGAAGCGTTTGAATCTAGAGTTTATGTGTGTCGTGTGATTTTCTGCTAAAAAGGTCATGCATCATCCACTACTGAGGTTTGTTTTTAGTCTACATTCCTTTTGAGGAAGGTTGTGTTTTGTTCGAAGGCACTTGGAAATCATCATTGAATTTTCTTTTTTGAAATTTGCTTGAAGCGTCATTTTCAACTTGTTGGTTGTTGTGAGGGAGGTCGAATGGAGAGAAGAGAGGGCGTGTTCTTTTGCTACTTGGGCTTGATTCATTACACTCCAACCATCCATTGGTTCTTGCTTGGTGTTTGTTTCCTTTTCACAGTAAGAGAGCCTACATAGGAGCATTGGAGAAGGCATAGGGTTTCCTTCCGTTGTTAGGAAAAAATTACTTGCTAGGTATTTTTTTTAGGTTGGGGAAAAAAATTGTTGTTTTTTAACCTGACTGGGATATATATCCCACATTGGTGGTGTAATATATTTCTTGTTGTTTAAATAGCCTCTTAATCGCTCCATTTTTGTGTGATTTAACACTCACTTGGACAGTTCGGTGGTGGCTCTATTCATTCTGCATGAAGAGAACAACAGAGGTGGTGTGGAGTTCTTGGTGGCACCTTTTGTAGAATTTTATTGCATGGTGTAAAAAGTTACTTTTTGTGGAAAAAATTTTCCTCAAAGTTGCAAGTTTCCAATTTTTGGCATCTAGTGTAGCCTGAAAACTTCGTGAGGTTCCTGCTCAAAATTGTCCTTTTTTTGGCAAAATTTAGTGTTGGGGAATTCCAAATAGTTGATTCTATTTATTTTGGGGGGGTATACATAGTACATTTCTCTCTTTTGTGTTCATTTGTCCACAATGTTAGAATAAAAAATAGAACCACTTATCTTGCACAACTACCACACATGGAAACTTAAAATTTCACAATTGTTGCAATCTCAGGAGATTTGGAAAATGTTGGCTACTAAACAACCTAAGTTCACTAAGGACTTTGAGAATTTTTTCCATTGCAAAAAAATGGATGAGGCTAGGGGGCTCATAGGTCTCCATGTGTCTAATAATCTATTGTTTCACATTACCAAATGTAAGACACCTACAAAAGTATGGGATAACCTTGCTGAGTTGTATGGGAAAGTAAACCAGTTCAAAATCTTGCAACTTGAAACTGATCTCACCTCTCTTTCTCCAGATGTATTTCCCACTATTCAGGATTACCTTACACAATTCAAATTGATCTTATCACAACTAAAAGGGTGTGGTCATGCCAAAAGTGATGATGAGTGTATTTTCTTGATAGATTGTCAAAACTGAGAGGTCATTTTCAAGTGTTTTCCTCTACCTTCTATTCTACTATGGATGCCATGGGAGATGACCATAAGATACCTTCCTTTTAGGTGTTTTGTGATCAACTAGGCAGGGAGCAAGCCAAGTGTTGGCCTCCTACAATGATTTAATAGCGAAGCCCTTACAGCTGTGATTCAAAGATTGGACAACTAAATTGAATAGCCATTCAATCATCATGAAGGTGCATTTAACTTGGCAACCCAGGGATGTGAACTTGAAATGGGCTAGCACAGTATGTGCACTAAGGATCCCAAGTAGCCATATTTATTCTACAACTATGAGAAACATAATGTTGACGGTAAATTGCTTAGAAGGAAATAACATGAGTACTGAACATCAACCAACAACTATGCTAAGCTAAAATACATAACATAAATGAAAATCTAAACAAACAAACATGAAACTACTATGTATACTTTGGCTGTAGGAATAGTCACATAATGGAATTCTAGTGGTTGCAAGAACAATCAGTGCCAGATTCTTAACTAATTACAAAATAGAAAGTAATAACTAAACTAAAGACAAAATGCTCACCAAGTGGGCCCCCCTTGGATAAGTATCCTCTAAAACTAATGTAAACTCAGATGCACAGACTTATAACTTCATCTTATTCATTGGAAAAAATGAGTACAATAGAGCAGTGCAACTATATTGTTAAAAACTAAGAATGCAAGTACATCATTAGATCACACAACCTGCTAAGAAGGAGCATCCAACTCTTATTTATAGGAAAAGAAGTGACTAACTAAGCAAGGCAATCAAATCCACGAACTAGGATGAAACCACTTTAGGGAAATCAGAGTAACTAGAGAGGTGGTTATGTGTGCATGAAATCTGGTCAGACGTGTCTACCTCAACATAGATTTAGCACAACAGTAATGCCTATATTCGCTCAACATCAATAAAGATCATTTACAAGGTGGTTACAACTTGGTGTACATGAGGAATCTCCCATCATCAACCTCTTTGAATGATTCCCTTTGTTGACCTTTGCATGACCACTTTGTTAGCCATTATGGTGAATGACTAGCTAGCAGAATCTTCCCAATCTAGTGGCATCGAATCATATCTACATAGAAATATTAGTACACATAATAATCACATATCAAGAACTATCTTAAAGAACATTCATTAATCCACAAGTAGAATTATCATAGATAGTCCATATAACATGTCAATGTCATTAAATATTTGTAGAATAAAATTAGGCCCAACGTCTATGGTTTTGAGGAAATATCAATATTCAAACATCAAGGTTCATGACAATTTCAACAAATAGATCATAAATTCTACCAAAATTAAACCATAAACTAGACACATCATCCCCCCCAACCTAAGGTTTTTCTGGTCCTCCAACAAGGGAAGGGTTGTCCTTCTGCTTTGTCAAAGCCCTGGAATTTTCAACTGTCAACTATCACACATCATTTTTTGTTGTGCATGAATTAGGATCCCAATAGAACCCTTGTTGTCTATCCAATAGGTTCCATCTTTGTCTCTATGCAACAATATCATAGTTGTAAAACTTGTAATTTGGCACGGGCCACATCAGGATGGGTGGCTGAAAAGTTAGTGGAAGCTAGAATCATCCTTTTGTCCTCCCAATCTGTATATATCTGTCAATTCTTTTAAGTGTTGCAACATAGTTCTATATAGAGTGGGGCTCAGATTACTTTAGCTCATCAGTTAGGTTGTTCCATCTTTGTGATAGGTATCTCTTCATAGTTTCCTCCTTTTCTTTTTCCATCACCTCATATTCACTGTAAACTACTTCTATCCAAGGCATAATCCTATTACCATAGCTAGGTTTGAGAATAATTATGTGCCACTCCTAGTAAATGTCCCTTGGATTTCCTGATTCAACCCTAGTGGGTAGAGGGATGTTGGAATCCAATTGCTTATAAGCCCCATTTTTTTGTCCCCAACAGATCTCACTTTGTACCCAGGATATAAATGCCCTTAATTGGACATCCCCAAAAAATATAACAGTGGATTCCAATCATGGTCTTGAGTCACAACATAATTGTGCAAGTGAAATTCACACAACAAATTCTTCATCTCATGGGAAGCAATCCGATAAGCATTGAAAAATTCAATAAGAGTCTTAATAGAAGGGTTCAAACCTGAGACAATTCTTGCTAGCTTAAAAGAAAGATATTTCTCCTTCAAATGCAAAGCATAGACCCTTGGAAGGGCCTTGCATTCTACAATCTGGGGTACCAAGGCTGTCATATCATCCACCTTCTTTAAAGTAGTAATTTCTACATCCTTGTTTGCAATCTCCTCATCTTTCTTTTGAGTCTCCTTCTTCAACCTATGTTTCTCTTCTTTGCATCTCTTTCCATAAATGCATAGCTACCATGTGCATTAAAAAGGAAGGGGGGTTATGTATTCCTACCAGTGTTTTTCCTGGCACTAATACTTGCTCTTCATATAGTACCAGCTGCAGGGATTCAGGTTGTTTAGTCAATTCTGGCTGCAGGGCCTCTTGTTCTTGTTTTTTCTCATGTTGCAAAATCTCTTGTTGCAGGATCTCTTAATGTAGGAAATCTTGAATTTTCTCATACCCTTGATTCTCAACTTGTTCTACAATATCAACAAGATCTACCAATGTTATGTTTGTTGCTTTCTCAAATATATCCTCTTCCTTGACATTCACCTACCCCATTAGAGCTTTTGTGTCCCCCTGTCATATTTCTCTAGACTTAGGGCTTTCCTGTGGAGGCATATCAAAGGCTAGCCCGGATGGTCTTGATTTCCTGGGAGGGCTTCCATGTTTTTCTTTAGCTGGAGGATGAATAGTGTCAGCCTTCCACTTCCTAGAGCTTGATACTTCTTTTTCTGTTGGCTACTTTTTAGCTTTTCCTTTTCTTATTCCCACTTCTCTCTTATGTTCCCTAGTTTTCATTGGGATGCCAAGTGGAACATCATCATTAGAATCTGGGGAGGAATTTTCTTTGTCTGAGTGCTCTGTCTTAGAAGAGCTAATTTCTATGGTTTGTTTTGTTGCAAGAGGGTTTGCACTAGGGCCTGTGCCAGAGGTTGAAGCACCAGGAGTGGCTTCAGCCATGCTCAATCTCCTGTTAGACCTACGAGATTGAGGTAAAACCCTAGGTCACAAATGCTCTGGACTAATTTGATCAATATTTATGAATTCTTCTAGTCATCTTAGATACATCATGCAAAGACTTCTCAACTAACAATTTAATCAAATAATGGTGGGAAATAGAAATTAATTGAGCCAATTCAATGACAAGACACTATTTTGTAACCACTCTAATTATCTTTATATACTCTGGCAGTTCAACATTTCTAGCTTGAAGCCAAAATGAAAGCCAAAGTTTGCTAACATTCTTTTCAATCTCTTTCATCTTCTATAGTTCCTTTGAGAGCAAATGGTTTTGAAGCCAATGAGAAGAAAAGGAAATGAAAACTAAACTTGAATTTGTGTCTTAAACAATTTTTCATAAATCATTTGATCCTCCATGCCCCTCAATATTAGTGTACAACTGAAGGAGAAGGTTATGCCTTTTCCCATCTAGTGTTATGTTGAATTGTATTGTTAGTAGATTTACAAGCTAGAGAGACAAATTAACACAAATCATTTGAATTTGAATTTGAAGTAGGAGGATGATGTTAGAGAATACAACAGGACAATGTAGTTTCTAAATAAAATTAATAATTGCATTTATGAGCTAGTGTGGGAGAGTATTAAAGGATGGAGAGGCACTAAGGATTGAGATAATTTCCAATACTATGATTAAGGGAACAAGGTAGGAAAAGAGATGAAAAGTGAGTGCCATAATTTATAGGCATGAGCGTAAAGAAGAAATGAATGTTTTATAGACTCCATTTTTGCACAAAAGGGGCAAGTGGGAAAAGGGGATACAAATTTAAGATGATTACCAATGGGAAGCTTAACATGGAGAAATTTCTATACAAAGAGCTGATATTAACTATTTTCTTTGGACTTCCAAATTTGGAAGCTAAGCTTGTTCCACTTGGACTAAAGGTACAATTTAACTTCCCATTGAGATGGTGCAAGATCGCACTAATCGAGGGAAGGAGTTGTTTATAGGTTCTAAGGGGGGATAAGAGGATGTCGTAAGCATTAGGCCATCTCCAATAATTCAAGAAGTTAGCATGACTATCCAAGGATGAGAATTTATAAAGTTCAAGTATAAATAACTATTGAATTTCATGAATTGGTTTCTTGTCAGAGGATAAGAGGTGGAACTAGGTTTTAAGAATCCTTGAGGTCATGATTTCCATTGGAAGGTGGACAGGTTCCATAAGTCCCCAAAAATGTGAATACCATTTTTAAAGAGGTGTTTTCCTTTGACTCTATGAATAGTACCTAATGTATTATCATTTTCTTGAGCCAACTGATTCCACCAAATAGAGGAATAAGGAAAGATTAAGCCATGGCTGAGGGACTAATTGAAGCAAATGATTTTTTGAGGTGACTTGTCAAGCTTTTCAAATAGAATTAAAGGAAGAAAATCCATGGGTTTTGAAAAAGTAAGCTAATGGAACCTTGTCTTTCTAACTATTATTGTCTTAAGAATGACAAACAAAGATAGATTGAATGAGAAACTTAATCAATTTATTCCAAGGGGCATCTCCTTACAAAGTTCTACTAATTTCCATTTAGTTGTTAAGAAGATTCCTTGTGCTCATATGAATCAATCATTCCTAAGTTCCCTTTGTGCTTTGGTTGTATGCAATGTTGCTAGGAAGTAAAAGAAAGTCCCTTTTTGTTCCCCCATTTGGCCCATAAAAGATCCTAATAAGTTGATTTAATTGGTTGTAGTAGTTTCTAGAAGGAAACCAAAACAAAGAAATATAAGCATGACTAGCAAGTAAATTTTTTTTTGTCACTTAGATGTGACCAGCCATGGATAGAAATCTATTAACTTCCAATTCAAGAGTTTTCCCTTAATTTTGTTCAATAACAAATTCCACATGTCTTTGAGAGAAATTGGACAACACTCAAAGGAATGCCAAGATATCTGGTGATTGAGCCATGTTTTAGCTTTTCCATTTGGTAGGTGTTAGAGTAAAGGTTTTAACTTAACTATTTTAATTAAGTTACCTTTATTCATCTCTTAAGATTTCACTTTAGTTTCCATATTGTGACATTTAATAATTATATTAATTATTAAATGTCTACCTATTAGGGTTACTTTTAGGTTTTGCATGATCTTCTTTTAAGGATTGATCTCTTTGTATTATTTCAATTCTGTCAATGCAATCTCTCTTGAAGCTTGCAGAGCACCCTTGTTTTTTTGTCTCCATCTCTTCCTTTCTGTGATAGATTATTTGCATGTAGGTGATCTTTGGGGTCTGTCAAGTTGGCTTTCTCAACTTCTACATGGTATCAGAGCTCCAGACCTGCTACTTTTTGTTCATGTTTTGAAGAATTTTTTTGGAGCTTCAAGGGTTTGGGGTTTGTCTCTTTCAATCCAGGGCATACCTGTTTGATCAAAGTCTTTTGAGTCCAAACGAACCTTTCCATTGAGTCCACAGTGGTCCAAAACCCCAAAATCAACTGTTCATTTGTCCTTTTTGAACAAAGTTGATCTGAGAGGCAAAAACATTTTGCCAGGGAAGCCGTATAGCCTCCCTAGCACGTGAACCAAGGTATTAAAAAAATTCGTCAAATTTTTTTTGAAATTTTTTTCCCTACATTTCATTTCAAAAAAATCATATTAAATTTTTTTTGAAAAGCCTTTTTTAAAAGGCACGCAAAGGTTTTTTCCGAAATTGAAAAAAATTGTATTAATTTTTTTTTTGTGCAGTACCCGAGGGTACCTGCCACCCTGTAGTGGCAGGCCCACGAGCCTCGCACCTCTGCCCCCTGTACTTGCCATTAGTGGTGGCTATTAAGACCACTAGCAGCGGCTTAAAGCCACCGGCGGTGGTCTCAATATGACTGGCCAACTGAAGTGGCAGGGGTGTGGGCTTCGCCCGCCCCCACCAATTTTTTTAATTTTTTTTAATAAAAAAAATTATTGTAAATTTTTTATTTGTTTTTTTTTTAAAAAAAATTCCTATAATAAGTCCAATTGTGAAAAAGTGTCAATGACTATTTGACTGTCAATTTTAAGCTTCCATTTTTTGCTGGGACAACTGTATGACTGTCAAATTTAATCCAGCACTGGTTTTTTCCCCTTTGAAGCTCTTTTCTTCCAGAGGCCATAACCTAGGCATACAATATCATCTTTTTGCAAATGAGATGTCGTCAAAAAGATGATTTCATCAAATTTCTAGTGGTGTGGGTCTTATCACTTCATTTTTCTGTTGGTGCATTCTACAGCCAATTGAAGTCAGAGGAGTTTTTTTTCAGTCCCAACTCATAACTTTTGACTAGTTTCTCTATTTTTCACAATCTCAGCAGCATTGAAACTATATTTCAGAGCTCTTCAGTTCCATCCATGCAATTTTTCTAGATTTCACTCCAAGTATATTTTATTTAGTTTTCTATGTTTTCACACTCTAGTGAATTACCTGGACATATTAGCTCTTGGGAACTTCTCGTTTGCATGGGATGCTTCATTTTTGGATGTTCTTCATGTATTTCCAATATTTTGTCCTTTGTGGGCATTTTCAGCATTATTTGTTAGCAATCTTTTCTATGTAAATGCATTGAGATAAAGTGCCACACTATTATACATGTATTTTGAGGATTTTGTACATAACATTGTGCCATATTTTGTACTTGTACTGTATTATAAACTGCCATGGGGCGGTTGTGTGGTGCCTTTGTTTTTATCATCACACCTTTTTCAGGTGAGTGTCCCTCCATGACAACAGTGGATCCATATGATTCCATCCTCATGCATGTGTTTTTTGTTTTGCACACCACTTTTTTAGTTGTAGGTGCTTTCTTGTGCACTTTCAGATGTTGTTTCTTCTCCTTCATGCACTATAGGGTGTTACATAACACTTCAGTGGATTTGTCAGGCTCTCCCAATTAGCATTATGGGGGGTATTATACTATTCATGCTAATGCTTCCTTAGTTACACCTTGGAAGGAATCTTCCATTCTCAGTTGATCAATGTTCTTTAGACTATTGGTACTTGTGCCATCTGTATCTTCGTTCTAGGTGTTTTCCTTTGTTTTCCATCTGATTCGAGTAGTGTCATTTGGGGAACTCATGCAAATTATTGTCTTCTTGATCCTAATCATCCTATCTTCAATGGAGGTTCTTCAGCACCATAGCAGTCATCTTTTGATAGTTGTTTGCAACTTCTTCTTCTTCAGTGATGTTCTTCATGTCTTTCACCTCTTTCTGGAGTAGAGTTTTTCCCATGAGGTTTTCTTTATTTCTCCACTTTATAGAGATTTGGTTGTATTTGGGTACCTCATCAGGCCTAGTTTTTGGGACCCTTGTTTTCTTTCATGCATTGTAGTTACCTTTGCTTTCTTGCACATGGTTGTAGCTGCACTCTTGCTCATCTTAAGGGGGGGTGTTAGAGTAAAGGTTTTAACTTAATTATGTTAGTTAAGTTACCTTTATTCTTCTCTTAAGATTTCACTTTAGTTTGCATATTGCGACATTTAATAATTATATTAATTATTAAATGTCTACCTATTAGGGTTAATTTTAGGTTTTGTGTGATTTCCTTTAAAGGATTGATCTCTTTGTATTATTTCAATTTAGTCAATGCAATCTCTCTTGAAGCTTGCAGAGTGCCTTTACTTTTTGGTCTCCATCTCTTCCTTTCTATGATAGGTTATTTGCATGTAGGTGATATTTCAGGTTTGTGAAGTTGGATTTCTCAACTTCTACAGTAGGAATCAAAGCAATATAGAAGGTTAGGGAAATTCATAATAAATTCAATCTTGTGCATGCCAATTTAGATTCAGAAGTGATACAAAATAGGTCCAAAGTATCAATAGTATTAGTCACCTCCTCTTATGAGTTTTAGATAACATACATACTATAATCTACAAAGTATAAGTTGAGGGAAGTGGCATTATTTGGTAAGGAAATCCCATAGATAATTTGATTGGCCTTTACATGATCTAGAATAAATAACCAAGAGAAACAACTACAAGGATACAAAGAAAAGGCACAAGAGGGAAACCTTGGAAAGGGGATCTTTGAAGAGGGAATTAAGGAGAAAGGAATAACCATTAACAACTAATCTTGAATTAGCATCTATGTGAATAGAATTTTGATGTGATCTCAAATTTTAGGGTCAAACCCCAACCATTGGATAATGTTAAGGATGAAGGACCACCAAGTGCAATCATAGGCTTTATTGAAATCTAGTTTGAGAATAAGAGCATCTTGGATAGTTTTTTCGGTTCATTCAACTATCTCCCAGGCCATCACAAGATTGTCTAGGATAAATCTTCCTCCTAAGAGTCTTGTTTGTTCTAGTCACACTATCATTTGGGTAATGGATTTTATTCTATGAGACAAAACTTTTGCTATAATTTTGTAGGAGGTATTAAGCAAAGTAATAGGTCACCAACCAGCCATAGTGTCTTCATCCTTTCCTTTAGTAATGAGTTTAATAAGGCCTTAGTTAATAACTAGTCTCGAAGTACCAATTTTGACTCCTTCAAGATAAACATAGTAGAAGTCTTCTTGGATGTATGGCCGCAAGGCCTAGTAGAATTCAACAAGTAGACTATCCATTCTTGGGCTCTTCTCAATAGCCATGTTATAAAGAACATCATCAATTTCTTTCATGGAGAGAGGTCTTTCAAGAAAGTTATTATAGTCATCAAAAATTTTGTGAGGAATACACTCTGCCACACTTTCCTCAGCAATGGAAATTAGGAGGTCACATGTTGTTTCATTAGTGAAAAGTTGTTTATAGTACTCCAGAAAATTTTGCATGATGCTTGAGTAGTCTATGAGGTGCCATCAACATATTTAATGACTAATATATTTTCCTTTTTATGTTTTATGTTTCAAATATTGAATTTGGAGCCGTGGTCACCATCATTGATCCATTGGAGATGAGCATGCACTTGAACACTATTATTTTTGTAAAAAACCAATTTTCTAAGCAAATTTTTAGTATGGGTGGTAGATTGTTGAAGTGAAAAATAATGGGGATTTGTAGTAAGAAGAGAACAATCATGCACAAGCTTACCATTTAGATATTTTTCAAGTCTACGTAGTTTAGTAGCATCTCTCTGAGCCATAATCACAAAGAAAAGTGGTACAAGGTGTGATAGTTCTTTCCCACCAACTAATCCACCTATCTTGGAGGGGTTTTGGCTCAATATTCCAAGTAGCTAAAAGACCATCAATGCAGTCTCATTGTTGGATGTGAGTCACATTAAGTTTGAAAGGGGGATCACTGGGAAGAGTTAGAAAAGGATAGAGTGGTGAAGATGGGGAAGTGGTGGGAAAGGGTGGTTGCAAGGTCAAGATGGCCTAAAAGGTTTGAAAATGAAAACAAGATACATTAGTTGGGGAAAATAGAAAATCTATCAAGATTGCTATCTTCCTTAAAAATCCTTCATGATAATTAGACCAAGTATAGAAATGAGGAATGTGAATGTATCTTTTACCCAAAAGTGGATCATACCCACCCAAAACATTACAAGAGTCTAAACACCAGATTCTTGCTGAGACAAGCGGGAATGGATATCCCAACTATGATCAATGGGGTGCTCCACCATGTTGAAATCACCCCCTAACACCCAAGAAACATTAGGGAGGTACAAACACATCCATTCCTAAAGTAGATTAATTTTTGGAGGTGTGTTGAGAGAATAAACTACGTAAACCCATATAAAGTGTCATGGATGATGGTGGTAACCCAAATGCATTAGTTAGTAGGCTCTTGAAAGCAACCACATGTTTTGCAAGCCAAGGGGAAAAGAAAAGCACACCTCCACCACAAATCTCTTAATTATTGGTGCAAAATAAGAGTGCATCTTTCCAAATGGAAGCAATAGTGGCTTTTACATGGGCAACACTTACTTTCACTTCTTAAAGCATGATAATATCAAAGTGCTTAATCTAAATAGATTGTCTAACATGATATTTCAAAGATAGGATTGTTAATGTTGATATGTGGTGACTGATCATGCAAATATTGTACACTTGTAACATATCCTTCCCATTAACACGTCAAGGTTTTCTCGCTAACATGTCAAATGAAAAAAATGACTTTGTAAAACCCTAATTCTAGAAGCTTCCAAAAAGCTTGTTATAAGTGGCTGGGATGTAAGTTGTGGTGTGTGTAATTCACAAGATTATAATCTATTTTGCACTGGATAATAAAATCATTAGGTGGTTGAGTTTCTATGGATGTAGCCCATATTGGGTGAACCACATTAAATTTATGCGTTGATCTCTTTTGTGTTATTCTTCATTGTTATTTTTGGGTTATTTAATCTACATATAATTGTTAAAGTTTATTGCCCTGATCTGCCTGAATCCTAACAGTTAACCCCCACACTTTCCAAAGATTGAATTTTATAGTTCATTAGGAGGATTTAGGGAGGGTTTCCTCATCCACAAAAAGAGCATTGAACTAATTTTCTTAGTGATATGCCTAAAGCTGGCCAATGAGTATCTTAGATTAGATCTTTCACAAGAGGAGGATTGAGATCAAGCACACAAGGGGAGAGCTATCTATAAGGGAGAACCCAACTCAAAAAAGCTAGAGGTGACAGAGGAGAGAATTTTCTTTTGACTCTTAATCACCCTCAAGTTGTCACTAAGGGTAACATCTCTAAAATAAGGGGAGTCATGGGTGAGAGAGATTGAGGAGAAGAGGAGGGAATGGCAATATGATGGGGGATAGTAGAGGGTGGGTGGGTAGAATTGGTAGGAGTTGGAGATAAAAATTAATGGTAGGGAGGGGCTTTTATGGAGCAACATACAGAGAAGGATTGATAGGGAAAGAATAACTAGAGGAGAGAGGCACAAAACATGGTTTATAATAGGGTATAGTCTTGGATAAGATGACCTTTTTAGTGATAATAGAAACAAGCATTTGGTTTATTAAGGTAAGAGATTTGTTGACCAAACTCAAAACTTGGTCCTACAAGCTTGATGGTATCTAGAAGGGGTTGAGTAAGGTCCATTTCAATGAAAGCATAGGGCTAAACACGTAGGTTGCACCACTTATCATCATTCTATTTGCACTATAAAACCTTGCCTAGTTGAGAGGCTATTTCATTCATGGAATGCTAGATTTAGGAACGGGAACTCAACCCACATCAAATATTTCGATTTCAAAATGCTCTCAGGGTGAAAATCAAGGTACCAAATTAAATGGGTGGTGTATTTGCGTAAAATGAGTCTATTGAAATAATTTAATAACCCCTTTAAACAAAATAATTAATAGGTCAAAAAACCTAATCCTCTATCTTTACTTTCGTCTTCCTAGACTGAGGTAATTGGGAGTTTAAAATAGAGTAAGGATATCATAAAATGTGTTTATTTAAAGTCATAATAAATAATTAACTTTTGTAGACAATTTACACCAACATAAATGATGGTCTATCAAAGATGCTTCAAGACTAACAAGAAATAAAAATGATATATGTAAAGCCATTACAAATGAAAAAATTAGAAATATAGCAGGGGCATCCATTAAGCATAAAAAGAGTCAAATTTTATTTAAACCTTAAAACTGAAAAAAAATATGTATGAATTCATACTTGCAAATGTTGAAGAATAAAAAAGGAATGAATATTGTTTAATAAAATGTTTCTGAAATTATATTAATAATATATGAATAAAAAAGTCCATACAAAAATTTAATGTGTTTCCCAACAAGAGACTTGAATAAAGTATGGTCATTACACAATAACCACAAGTAATAGAATTTTCAAAATAATTGAAACAACCATACCGAGGCTTTTACTAGTATTTCCCACTTGAATGAAAATAGAAAATAGCAAAGGGATGTTATAGCCATAGTGGTTTTAGAATATAAGTAGAGAAAGCCAAAACAATACTAGTTATGACTGAAATAAGGATCCCAACATAGAAAAATATGACTTAACATCCTTCAAAATGATAATATAGTTGTAATATTAAATAATTAGAACAAAGATAAATAAATACCAAAAATGTAATCTATAATAAAGGCTTGACTGCTACTATCATAAGAGTTGAATGTCAAAACCTTCATACTATAAATAGAAGTGTATGCAACCAAACTTACCTGTAAAAAGTTGTTTGCACTCACTATTTTTTCTCTTCTATTCTCTTCCAATTCTTCACTAGTTTGCTTCCTCTACTCATGAATTACTTCTACTATAGATATTCCCATATTTTGATAAATTAAACTATATAAATCCTTCTATACTAGGTGCTCATTATGCCCCAAAATATCTCTCTACATGTCAAATATCTCCATCCTCCAACATAATGGAAAAATTCACTCCATTCACAACCGCATGAGTTGAAAAAGTCCTAAAAAATAGGGTTCTCTTTAATGTCATTTCCCTCCTTTTCTAATTTTCCTTTGTATTTGAAAGCCTTCTTAATTCATTAGTATTTTCAAATCATTTGCTAAATTAAATGCTAAGTATTTTTAAATAAAATATATTATAAAAGCTATTTTATTTAATTAATAAATTAAATGCCCACAGACATCAAATTTCATGTAAGAAAACAAGTACATACTCAAACCAAAACAATAAATGCAACATTCACCTATGACCATGCAAAATAAGCATTTAAATGCAATTAGCCATAAGCTAGACATTTATATTTGTGACTAGATGCCAAGTAAACAATTGCATTATGATACCCAACTAAACACATAATAATGCATCGAAACACACATATGACCTACAAAATAGTGTATGTGTGAATTCTAAATTGACATGGTACAAGAGCCACTTAACCACAATCAATCACTCTCTCCTAGATGATACTCCCCCTCTTCAAATGAGGGAAAAATACTTTTGCATCCACCTCATTATCACCAAAATATTAATTAGTCTAAAATTTTAATCAAGAATTATAATAACTAACTTTATTAGTAATCAATATAATAACATTTGATTAATAAAATAATCAGTTCACCATGTAATTAGTAATCATATTGTCAATGATCTCATGAGTCAAACATTGTAATCAGATTAACACAAATCATATTAAGTACTACAATTATGAAAAATATAAGAACAATCAACTAAAACTTCATTGATTTATACATATTGCATATAACATTTATAATCATATATTTTAGTATTCAATTTATAACAATTTTTTTTTTTTTTAATTTAAATAATTAAAAGGGTCATGACATAAATTATTAAAAGAATATACAAATTAGTAAAATTGTAGTGTATAAAAAAGGAACCCTTTTTAACACTTAATTTGGGAATGAATAATTAATGATAAAATGAACCTAATGGTGCCTTATTTAGCGTATTGTAAAGTGTATCTTTACACCTTCACATTGATCTAGGGAATTATTAATTAATTAGGGTTATTTATGCCTTATTTGGTCCTATTTTGCATCCACAAGTCTTATTAAATGTATCTTTCTATGGATAATACCAACACTTATCAAATAAAAAATCATAATGCAATGTTTTTGGTCATGTGTTCTAGATCTAGTGATCTGGGACTCATACGCCACCTTGGCCATATTAGTCCTACTAGTTCTTGGGACCTAATTTCAAGTTGCACATTAAACAAGACACTCCTAGAAATCTATGTCCGGGTTTTAGCTATTGGGACTCATTCGCCACAACTATTGTATGAGTCTCGCTTTAACCAATACCTATTTTGAATTCAATTCTTGGTGATATTTAATCCTCCTAGATATGATGTCAGTTTGTAGAGTTGTAATTTCAAGAAATTTGGTATTTAAACAAGTATAAATATACTTAGGTTATTTCACATAATTTCATCCTAGAACTGTGAGAAGAAATTTAGAGCACTTTCACAACATTTCACAAGAGCATTCAAGAGCATTCAAGAGTAGATTTGTAGAAGATTACTACAATAATTCAAGATCCATCATCATGTCAAAGGCATAATGTATCAAGCATGTTGTTGAGCTAGTGTTGTGATGTAGCATTGAAGATCCAAGTTAAGCATTGTTTCATATCAAATTCAAGATCAAGATTTACATTCGACATGACCATTTCATGTTAGATTGTTGATTTACATTTCAAGACATCATTCAAGGTATCATTGTTCATGTTTCATTGTTTCATCATAAGGTTTGATTACCAAAATAGGGTTTGACCAAGGCAAACCCCCATTCCCTAACAAAAAAAAAAATTCTCTTCTTTGATGTTTGATTGAAGGTTTATAGGTTGAAGAATAAGTGGATTTGAAGCCCTCAAAAGTACCAAAATGACAAAGTTGCAAATGTTTTCAAAGTTGTCATGAAAATTTGTCACGACTCACAAAAACTCAGATCTAGAGCAAGATATCCAACCCATTTACATGAAACCAGTGGGAAAGTTCTTATTTAATCTATCTTCAGAGGCTCACAAAGTTTTGCTTCAAAATTTTGCTCGCGTATGAGTCCCAATACTGCCTTTTTACCAATTTTTTAGGAGATCCATATCAGTCACTAAGAGATTCTAATTTCTACATAGAAACTAGTCTAGGACTAAGTTTCCTAGACTGGCATATGAGTCCTAGTGACCATTAAAAGTCATAATTTCAAGGTTTCGGAGCTTGTTGTGATCACATAATTCTTCAAGGTACCCCTATGGTCATTCTCAAATTTTTGTTCTATATTTCAGTTTCATACTCTATGTCATATAGTTAGGTTTTCACATTGCATTAATCTCTTTCTTTCCAAGACTTTGCTTGGTGGTGAACTCCCTTTTAGTCTTTAATTACACCCCTAGGACACCTTATTGTAGATCTCTTTCCCTCATTTCCATCCCTAGATTGAGATCTCTAAGGTTTCCTTGAATAAAACTTGAAGGAAATTGGTGGTTCTATCTCCTAAAACATAGAGCGACAATTTTCTATGTTTCAAAAATAATTTAAGTGAAGTACCATGTGGGACTCTCCTATCTTTTTATAATGAAATTAAATTAAAGAAAACATTTTTATATGAGCCTTATGATTATAATTTATGTGTAGTGTAATTTATCTTTTATGATGTATGGATTGAATTTTCAAGATTTTTTGTTAACAAAAATGGATAATTTTCCTAAATAATACGATGGATAAATTTAGAATTACTCATAATTTATTTGTTGAGTTACTATTTTCCAAGATGACTTGGAGGAAGGAGGGATGCCAAAGACGTCTTGTGATCTATAATGTCATAACCAATGACCACATACTAAACTATATATTCCAAATGTGTAAACATAAATAGTTTTCATATTAAAATAATAAAAAATCATAATACCTCCCAAATAATTTGATTGTAGTCTGAAACAAATAAAATTATATATATCTTATATTTTAAATATCTTTCATTCTTTTGGTTGCTTCTAGGTATGGTTATTCAAAATTTTAGCCACTCAAAGAAATTGATGGTGATCTCATCTACGCATGCCAACCCCTTATCAACTACACTTTAGTCCCTAAATTTTGCTACTGTTTTTAACAAAGTTTATGTTTCTACCAAATCTTGTGTTTATTTACATAGTGCATTCATTATAGATACATATTGTAAGTGTGGAAAAAGTAAACTAAATACAATTAAATACACCTCTTAATGAAACATTGTATCAAGATTAAACATGAATTAAACTAATTTAAAATAGAGAAATAATTGAAAGCGTCTCATTGTCTCCTATGTCCAAAGATTTACCAAGTTACATAAGCTCTCAGATTTTTAAGCACCATAACTGTTTAAAATGCCTATCTAGAGTATGGAATGGATGCTAAATGCAATGATGTGATGATTAAGAATGATTTCTAGATTGTATGAAGCTATTGTAAACTATCCTGATGAAAACTAATAAAAGGAAGCTACAATAAAAACTAATGATGTTTCTGTGATATGAAATCTACTAATGCCATGATGCTATGATGACATTAAAATGCTAATGCTAATGCTAATGCTTATGATTGCTTGGTTGCTTGGTTGTATTACTGCAGAGTAAGTTTGCATAAAACTGGGATTTTCTCAGGTCATTTTCATGCTTCAGAAGGTTGTATATATAGATTTATGGTAGCACATTTGCATAGGAGTACACAGCAGAGGCTGAGATTCAATTTGGAGATTTGAATGGTAAGAGATGAGAAGGTGGAGCTGATCATGGGGATTGTTCCTCCCCATGAAAATACCAGGCAAGATGATAGGAAAGATCAAAGGAAGAAGATTGAGAGGATTTCATGTAAGTTTGTCCCTAAGGCTTTCCCATGAATGTCAGTTGCATTAATTAGATTAATAAAAATCTAATTTTATTGGTGAGTGAATAGAGGAATATTGATTTATGCATTTATTTGAATACATTTGATTTATTCAAATTTAGCAAATTATGAAGATTTAATTAATTAAAACAAATATTTGATATTTTTCCATTTAATAAAGAGGAATATGATAATAAAATAAAACTTTAGGATATCTTTATTTAATTAAGAGGAAGTATGATAAAATAATTAAATAACACAAATTATTGAAGTTGTGTATTTAATTTAATGGATAGAATTTAATGGATAAAGTATAGAAGAAATAATAATGATAATAATTAAATAAAACAAACTATTTAATTTTGTTTATTTAATTAAGAGGAAAATAATATGATAAAATAGAAGAATTACTAGTGAGCTTAATATAAATAAATATTTCTATTTATTTACTAAGTAGATGAATTAAGATTAATTAATCAAATAAGTCATATTTAATTAATTAGATTCTCCAAACCATTTTTAGGTGTATACATTTTTCCCCTCTTTGAAGTGATGTGTTTACGCATTGCTTCAAAGAAAAATTTGTGCTGTTGTTGCTAGTATCGATGAAAAAAATTCAATATGCCCCATACTTGCTCCAGACATTGATTTTAGCTAAGATGATGGATATATGCCCCCTCAGGAGATAAATTGATGAATTTTGGATTTTTCAGAATTTTGCATTTTTTGTGATTTTTTTGATGTTTTGATGATGATTCGATGAAGATTTGATGTTGAAATATTTTATATCCCAATCAAGAATACTGATTCCGCCAGATGATTAAATTTTGCCCTGCTTTGCCTCATTGTGTTTGATGATTTTCGATCATGTCAACCTTTGATTTGATATGATTGATGATTTGATATGATTGATGGTTTGATCAAATAGATGATGTTTCGACCTCATGATAGGTGAGGTCTGATGTTTGATTTGGTGATAATTATCCTTATGTTAGGCGAGGAATAATTATAGTTTGATTGATGTACCTCATGATAGGTGAGGATCAATGATAGATTGATGATTGACCTCATGATAGGCGAGGTTCATTGATAGATTGATAATTATTCTCATGATAGGAAAGGAATAATTATAGTTTGATATTTGACCTCATGATAGACAAGGTTCAATGATAGTTGCTCACAAGATTTGATCAAAGTATCACCAAAGCCGATTAGATTGATAGGCTAATTGATTTTTGATTGATTGATAATATTGCTAATTTGAAATATGTTATGATCATAGGAGGATTTTAGAGTTCTTCCCAAAGACATGGGACATGATTCTACATTTGGTGTAGGATGATATAGATATCATTAGTTGATGTGGAAAATATATAATGTAGATGCAAAACTAATATGAATGCAATCTAATCTAACCATGCAGATCTACATATGGAAACATTGGCATCTTAACAGTACTTTTATTGTGCTTTGTATCATCATTGAGCTTTAAAATGTTGAAAGTGAGTACAAGCATCAATGGTATAATGTAAACCAATGATGACCTAAGTACTACTTTCATGATTTTTGATATTGCAAGTGAACACAAGGGTATGTGTAGGATCATCATGGAAAAAACAATCCCTTAAGTGGCAAAAAAATCAGAAAAATTAGAGTTAGGCAGCTTGACATAAAAATTTGAATAAGTTATCTATATTATTTTAAAAATATGTAAGAATAGAATCTGTGGAAAATTAAATGTAGTTTCTAAAATACTAGGTTTTTTTCTATTTTTTAAAATATATTTGGTAAAAATTTGAAATTTCAATGCAATAGTACTTAAATTTCAAGGAAAAAATAAGTAGGTGTCTGTCTGACCACTCTAACCAGAATAAAATGATAATATATTTTTTATAATATTTTATATATAAGCAGAGGACTCATGTCCTGATGTGATGCATATTTTTTGTAATTGTTTTCCAAGTAAATAATTAATTATGAATTTTTTATTACAACTTTTAAAAAATATAAAAACTCGTATGTCTGACCACCTTAACTTGGTCAAAACTTCATGAAATTCAATTTTTTTAATCCTATATTATGTGAATCATAGAATGTGATGCATGTTTCAGATTCAAAAAATGTGATACCGTTTGAAAGCTATAGATGTTTTTCAACTAGCCTATCAATCAGGAATTTAGTCGTAATTCAAATAGAAAATGAATAATAATAATTTATTAAATTCAAAGTAAAACATCATTTATATTGGTGGAAAGTTGAGAATCTTCTTTAAAAACCCTTTTCGTTTCATCAATTCTAGGCAAAAAAAAGTCGTCAGCCACATGGGCCATCATATCACTTACATATCACCACTTTTTGGCCCATCATGATCTTGCACATACCCACAAGCATCAAGGTATAATTAAACGAAGATGACCTGAGCATTTATTGCGTAAAAAGACAAGAATCAACCACTTTCCAATGTGAATTGGAATGTCATCAGTGATACTTTGTAGAGCATGTCTCGTGACAATTCACACAATAATGATGATCAACTCACAAACAACAAACAAAGAAAATACCATTCTTCTTCCTGGCTTCTCTAGTTCAATAAATATTGAGTTGCTCCAAAGAAATTATAACAATGATCAAAGTACAACATGTCACATTTGCTTATAGTATTCAATCATTATTCAGATTAGATCATCCATCCTGATTTTATGATGTTTTTGTGTTTTCAAGATTTTGGATCAAACCTAACCTAAAGACCCATCCTAGGGGCCTTGGGGGCTAATCAAATATTAGGATTTCCTATGTTATACATGTAGGGACCATGTAGTTTGATTGACGACTCTATTTTTGACTTTTTGATACTGATCTTTTTCACTTATTTTTTTGATCTTTTGATATGATATGGGTGTTCAATGTGTTTCTGATGGTGACTGACGTTCCATGTTGTGTTGTGTTTTGATCATTGTTTTTGTTTTGTTTGTCTTCCTACTATTTATCCATTTGGTTAAGCTCGAGATTTATTACCCCCAGTGAGGTCAGGATTTTTCCCCCAAGCTAGGGTGGGACTTGACCACTCGCAATGATATGATAATGGATGTAAAGTGATGGTGAAAGTAACGACCATGAAATGCATCTAATAGATGGAAAAACTGGTTCAAATCACAAATAGCACCTATTTCCAGGTTTTACTACATGTTTTTATTGCAGTTTTTCAGTCTTTTTAATTTTTTTGTATTTTCTATTTTTTTTTTAAAAAAATTCAGGATATTTAAGATGAAATAAGGAACAAGATGCCCCACAATAGGGGTAATGCAAAAATGGATAAATGATGGATCAAAATGAAAGATTCACTGCAAAACATGTCACAGAAGGAACATATCTCTTGTCAAAAGATGATAATGTTGATTGATTAAGATGTCGGGAATGATTGATTCCATAAGGCATGATGATGATAAGTACTTAGGATCACTAATTTCCTCTAAGTACAATAAGATTGATGATTGTTGATGATTGATTGACAAAAGATATGAGGATTGGATAATGTTTTGTAGCTAGGCTCAAATATGATTTGCATGATAAGATTCAAGGTTGTAAAGGGACATAGTGACATGGATTTTGATAAGCTAGGAGATATGGAATGGAAGAAAGCAATGATAAAAATAATGAATAGGATGATCAAGATCAACTATATAAGATACAGACACAAGGTCCAAGTATTTTCCCCTATTCCTCATCAAGACAAAGGAAAGGAAGAAAGGATGTATTTAGTTTAAGAATGATGGATAAAGTGTATAGGATAAGATATATGATGTTCAAGAATATCCTTAACCTTGTCAAGATCAAAGGTGGAAATGTAAGGAATGGGCATAGAAAGGATAATGACCATGAATGATAAGATGGATGAAACTTGTCCCTAAGTGTAGAGTGCAAGAGGAATATGGAAGATAGGATATGGATGATAGGGAGATGGAGGAAGGACTTAAGCATCAAGTTTCACAACCAAATATCCCTCTAATAAACCATGGCAATGTGAATTAGACTCCTAAATGTTGGAAGATTAATGATATGATGGAAGAATCTAAGGACTTATGCAAAGGTTTGGATTAAAGGAGAATGATGGTGGATGAATGTTGGATAATGGATAGGAGGTTGGAAGGCCTATTGATGGATAGATGGAAAGGATTGCAAGATTAACATTAGCACACACCTTGAAGGGTGGTGGAGTGATGGAGGAAAAATGGATTTGGAAGGTGATAGGTTATTATATGGAAAATTGGAGGAAGCTTTTGGATTAGAAAATTTGGATGCCAATTTAGATTTTATTGCTTCTATGAGACTTTTAGGAATCCACATGACTTTTGACTTTGATTTTTTCTTTGTGGGCCTTTGTGACCTTTGCCATTTTTCTTTTTGATTTATGGACCTTTGTGGTCTTTGAAATTTTCCTTTTTTCTTTGATGGGCCTTTGTGGCCTTTTAGATTTTTCTTTTGATTTTGGATCAAATTTTCTTTTTTTTTTTGCATGTCTCTTCGAGGAGACATTTTGATCCTTTGATACGTGTGGATTTTGATATAGATTATTTTGATATTTGGCACCCAAATTGCTTCGAAGAACAATGGCAGGGGTGGATTGAGATGATATGGAGGTATTATGGATGAGTTAATGTGGGTATAATTTTGAAAGGGCATCAAGGATGTGTGCCTTTGTTGTTCTTGAGAAATAGGATATGGACCTAGGATAGAGGGAAGGTTTGATGGACTAGGATGAGGACCTAGGATAGATGGAAGGTGTGATGAACTAGAATGAGGACCTAGGATACATGGAAGGTTTGATGAATTAGGAAACTTAGGCATATAATAAAGGCCATGGTGATATGGGTTTCTTTGAACAAAAAGGGGTTCTAGGATACCTTGCTCATGAAGGCCTAATCCTTTTCCTTTGTAATTCATACTTTGACACATTTGTTTACCAGTGGGATATGTATTTTTTGTGAAACAAGATGTGAGTCCATTTTGGGGAGGATATGATATGGATGAGAGGATAGGTGTTGGAAGTAAACCAGAATGGATAAAGGTGGAGGATCCCAATTTATAAGTGTGGGGCTCATGGATAGCTTGAATAGGTGTGATAGGCTCTTGACATGGGGATGATGGGGTGTTTTGATCTTGACTTGGAAAAGGATTATGAAGTGGTCTTAAAGGAATATCTTGATCATGAGAAGGATAAACATCTTCATGGGATGAAAGGGTATCCTTGAATGGAAGCATATCTTGATCTTGATGAGAAAGGGAATCATAAGATTTTGTAGAAAGCATGTCTTGATCGTCAGTTGGTAAGAAATCATTAGATAGGATGGAAGAACTAGCATCCTCTTGCGATGCAATAGAATCATGTGATGGTATGGATTCATTAGATGACGTGGAAGAAAAACTTGGAAGGATAATTGTCTCTTGAGATGGAAGGGAATTATTTTGGATGAAATGTGAAAGGAGGGGATCATCATAATATTCTTGAGAAATGGGATCTTGATCAAAGATTGGAAGAATTTGTGGAATGTTGATATCATTGGATGGAGTGGAAAGAATATTTTTATATTGATGTGTAGGGGAGTCTATGCTAGCATGCTTTGGATTGTGAGAATGACATGAATCATTGGATGTTGAAGATATGATAGAAGAGGATGACTGGATGGAATTGTTAACTTGAGTGAAAGAATCTTCAGGTTTATTTTGGCTTATGGTGGATAAAGATAAGTGCATGACATGATAGGATTGCTCAATATCATTTGTTTTTGAGGATTTAGATTTGGGCTTATTGAACTTTTGCAAAAATTCAATGAAATTGAACTTGGATGATGTAGTTTTTGGTGAAGAAGGTCTCATGTTCATTGTTTGGTCAAGAGGATATGGGTAGATGTCTGGTAGCAAATATCTTTCTGTGGTTTCTCTTTGTATGTCTTGGAATTACATTGTTGAAGGTTTTCCATATACTGAGTTAAAGCATTCAATTGATCCTTATTTATTTCAGCCATGGTTGTTTGAATTTCAATTTCCTATTCTTTGGATTTTTGACTCTTGTTGTGAGGGATTTCTTGACAAACGTTGCAGATTTCCAATCCCTAATTTCAAATTTGACTATTTAATTTTGTTTTGAATCTTTTGTGTTGTTTTTTTTTTGGATGATCTTTATCTAGATTTTAATGATTTTGAAAAACACAACAATCAAATGTAGACAATTGTTTTTAAGAGCTATAATCTAAACAGATAGTGTATGTTCAAAAGAAACATGAATGGTCTTATTTTCACTAGTTTGATAACAATAAAACACTTCAGACATACTCTTAAGGTCAAAAGGTCATCGTTATACTCAGCAGCCCACAACTTAAAATTGTGTCAACTCACATAGCTGTGTCACCCCCTAGAGGGCGCCCATGTTTGTTTCTTTTTTAGGTGTGTACTCAAGGTTATATTTCTCGATCCCCTAAGAAAATGGTCCTTGGGGGCAGATTCTTCCCTCCCCTTGCACTACGAGTATTATAATGTCGGGTTACTGACTCGACTCCAGATACTACAATAGGTTCTTAGAAAGGGTTTCCATTCATTTTGGAAAGTGATAAACTCCCTCAAGAGACCTCCCAACCTTTAGAACAAAGGTTTTGGGGATGTTTATCTTGCACATTTCCAACAAAAGTGGGTTTCCCCAAATTTTCTTTAAATTTTATAGTGGGGTGCAAAAACCTAGCTTTGGTTTGAACCCACTTAGGTCATTCCCGTAGGGTGAGTACTTTTTCCCACTACGGAAGGCCTTCTATAGGATTTAATAAATCTTGAAAATGGATGAAATAAAGGATGAGTCTAGCTTTTTGATCACCCAGTTAAGGGGAGAGCATATGCCTATCACCACACAAACACAAAAATTAATTTGTTCAATTTTTAGAGCCCAAACTACAATTTTCTATCTATGTGAACATGTTGCTTCACAAAAAGACATGGTGTTTATTTTAAATCCAAATTGAATTGTTTGTTGACTATCCTAGGATTGATAAATTTTTAATCAAGTGACTACCCTAGGATTGGTTCATTTTAATCCAAATCCAAAAACCAGTGAGTTTCTAATGTTCTTTTTAACCAACTTTGACAAAGCTTGTGTGGATGATTAATTTTAAGCCCAAAGTAATGCTGGTTGGTCCTAAAGCATGAATGAAAAATAAAATATGATGGGTTATTTTCCCAAGAGTGTTTGAAAACACAATTAAAATGGATCTCAAATTCTTTTTCTTTCACTTGAATGCTCCATGTTCTTCTTAAAACCTACAATAAATGCTCAAAAATGTTAGATGAGATCAAGAAATAAGAAGATATAAGGGTTAGATGAGGCTATGTGCAGAATCATCATGGAAAAAATAGGCCCTTAAGTGGCAAAAAATTCAGAAAAATTAGAGTTAGGAAACTTGACATAAAAATTTGAATAAGTTATCTATATTATTTTAAAAATATGTAAGAATAGAATCAATAGAAAATTGAATGTAGTTTCTAAACTACTAGGTTTGTTTAAAGAAAAAAAATCTATTTGGTGAAAATTTGAAATTTCTGATGCTACTTAAATTTCAAGGAAAAATAAAGTAGGTGTCTGTTTGACCACCCTAACCACAATAAAATGATAATATTTTTTATAATATTTTATATATATAGGACCCATGCCCCAATGTGAGGCATATTTTTTTGTAATTTTTTTCCCATTAAATAATTAATTATGAATTTTTATTACAACTTTTAAAAATATAAAACTTCGTATGTACCACCTTAACTTGGTCAAAACTTCATGAAATTCATTTTTATTTTTAATCCTATAGTATGTGAAGCATAGAATGTGACACATGTTTTGGATTCAAAAAATGTGATACCATTTGAAAGTTATAGATGTTTTTCAATCAGCCTATCAATTAGGACTTTAGTCATAATTTGAATAGAAAATGAATAATAATTACTTATTAAATTCAAAGTAAAGCATAATTTATATCAGTGGAAATTTGAGAATCTCCTTTCAAAACCCTTTTCATTTCATCAATTTTTGGTAAGAAAATAGTTGTCAACCACATACCTATTATATTGCCACTTTTTGGCCCGTCATGATCCTGCACATGCCCATGAATGATTAAGCATAAAAACCTTAAAACTTAGACCAAGTTACAATGTGATTTGACTTTAAATGTAAAATTGAAAATTTTAACTCTAAACAAAGTGAGAAATACCTACACCATTGCATAGCTTTTGAAATTCTACCCCATTTCAAAAAAAAAGTTTTGAAAAAGACCTTTGTATGACCAAGATATGGCCATTTTAAGATTTACAATCAAAGTGCTAAAACAGAGGTCAGAAGCACTACAGAATAGTCAGAAGAGCTAAAATAGACTGCAAAAGCACTACAAAATTTATCAAAAGTACTAAAACAGACAGAAGCACTAAAATAGAGGTCAAAAGTGCTACAGAATTTATCAGAAGTGCTAAAACAGAGGTCAGAAGCGCTACAAAATTTATCAGAAGCACTACTTCATTAAAATCTCTAAAACATAGGTCAGAAGCACTACAATTTTTGTCGGAAGCACTAAAATAGATAGAAGCGCTATAGTTTTTGGTAGAAGCGCTATAGAATCTTCTGATTGCACTAAAAGAATCACGCCAAATTCTTGTATGAAAACTTTTAAAAAAAATTTGTTAAAAACATGGGGTACGACCCCATGGTGGGTGCCATAATGTAAGTGTGGAAAAAGTAAACTAAATAAAATTAAATACACCTCTTAATGAAACATTGTATCAGGATTAAACATGAATTAAACTAATTTAAAATAGAGAAAAGCTTAAAAGCATCTCATTGTCTCCTATCTCCAAAAAATTATCAAGTTACAGAAGCTCTCAGATTTGTAAGCACTGTAACTATTTAAAATGCCTATCTAGAGAATGAAATGGATGCTAAATGCAATGATGTGATGATTAAGAATGATTTATAGATTGTATGAAGCTACTGTAAACTATCTTGATGAAAACTAATAAAAGGAAGCTAGAGTAAAAACTAATGATGTTTCCGTGATATGAAATCTACTTTTTCCATGATGCTATGATGATACTAAAATGCTAATGCTAATGCTTATTATTTCTTAGTTGCTTGGTTGTACTCCTGCAAAGTAAGTTTGCATAAAACTGGGATTTTCTTAGATCATTTTCATGCTTTAGAAGGTTGTATATATAGATTTCTGGTAGCACATTTGCATAGGGCTAACACAGCAAAGGCTGAGATTCAATCTGGAGATTTGAATGGAAAGAGATGAGAAGGTGGAGCTGATCATGGGGATTGTTCCTCCCCATGAAAACACCAGGCAAGATGATAGGAAAGATCAAAGGAAGAAGATTGAGAGGATTGCCTGCAAGTTTGTCCCTAAGGCTTTCCCATGAATGCCAGTTGCATTAATTAGATTAATAAAAATCTAATTTTATTGGCGTGTGAATAGAGGAATATTGATTTATGCATTTATTTGAATATATTTGATTTATTCAAATTTAGCAAATTATGAAGATTTAATTAAATAAAACAAATATTTGTTATTTGCCCATTTAATAAAGAGGAATATGATAATAAAATAAAAATTTAGGATATCTTTATTTAATTAAGAGGAAGTATGATAAAATAATTAAATAACACAAATTATTGAAGTTGTGTATTTAATTTAATGGATAGAATTTAATGGATAAAGTATAGATGAATTAATAATGATAATAATTAAATAAAACAAAGTATTTAATTTTTTTATTTAATTAAGAGGAAAATAATATGATAAAATATAAGAATTAGCAGTGAACATAATATAAATAAATATTTCTATTTATTTACTAAGTAGATGAATTAAGAATAATTAATCAAATAAGTCGTATTTAATTAATTAGATTCTCCAGACCATTTTTAGGTGTATGTACACATATCAACAATGTGTATTATATAGTAAGTGATATGACTAGTTCATTTGATCTTGGCTATTTTTTTTCTAATGTGGTGACTAATAACAATTAACTTTGTTGTCCAAAAATATTAATATAATAGTTGACTATCTATGGGCCTAGATTTACCCAAAATAGAAGACAATAAGATATTATTAATTTCCAATGGTGAGTGAGTCATGCTATAAAAGTTGTGTGCTTATTGATGCAACACACTCACCACAATGAAAAAGTGTCATCCCCTCTTTTTTAGATTAAAATAATTAATAATATTATTTAAGATGTGTTTGGTAATTTTTAATTTTAAGGGAAACTTAATTATATAATTTTAATTTGTTTTTTTTTTAATACTTGAAGAGAAAATTAGAGCCTAAGGGTCCAATTTGAGATTTTATATCAAGGCTCAACACCTATCTTCATGTGGGGATCATATTTCAAGCTATCCTTTGCATATTTTTAACTTTGAGTAGTTTATCTAGGGAAGGAAAGGGAAAATCCCTTGGTTTGTCGAAGGCTTGAGAGGACGAGAAGCCCCTTGAATTCTACATTTGGGATCAAGGATGAAAACTCTTGTTTCTAATCTTTGCTGATTTGTGGAGGATTTTGAGTTTGCTATAGTGTCACTATAGTGTTTGTTGCTACCTTTTGGATATTTTATGAGAGGTTCTAGTGATAGGGTGATTTAGATTTACAAGAAAATATTTTAAGGATCATTACTAATTGATGTTCTTTTTGTTTTTCATTTTGAGCACCATTAATGGTCGATGATGGATTTGTTAGCTACACTGGGTTTTTTGTTCTATTGTAATCTTATTATTCACTGTAGAACATTGGAGGGGCATTTGAGAATACAAGGAGATTTCAATAGTTGTAAGGAAATATATTTTTTCTCTTCGATAGTAAGGTTTGTTATTATTTTGTTCTATCTAGTACTCAAACAATCACATGCCTCTATATTGTCATAGTTGGTTATTATAGACTTCTATGAGTTATTTATTAATTTAATTTGAAATGCATCTAAGTGAGTATTATAGTTGATTTGAAGAGTACATATATTGGCTATAATTTTATATATACTACAATAAAAAAGTGAACCATAGGAAAAATGGGGTGATTTAGAAAAGGGGACTCACAATACAAGAAAAGTATCCCTAATCTAGAAATTTCCTTTATTGGGGGATGGTCCATTCAAGGAAACCTAGGATCCCAAATTGGATTGACTATCAACACTAAGGTGAGTCAATTCTCAACAAGGGAGACCTAGGAAGATTCCTTAGTATTTTAAGGGTTCACCACCAAGCAAAAGTTGGAAAAGACAACTTAATATTCAACTCACAAAACTGAGTAATGGAACTAGAATAATGAGTGTAAATGACAAAATTAAGTAACAAGAAGTTAGGATGTATGTACCTGGGAAGTTTGGAAATGTAATAAGGATTCTAGAAATGCAAAAATATTGTCAAAATATGCTAGGGAGGATTAAGATGCCCTTACTATCTTCTTATTCCCACTGCTGTTTTTCAGCACAAACATAAAATCTTCAGATGTCAGAACTAGATCTGAAGAAATATCTGAAAAAATAGCTTTAGGAGGGATAATACACCCTTACTATCTTCTTAGTCCTGATCTGAATTTTTGCAATTTTGAAAGATGATCCCGAGGCTCAATGTCTGCAACTTCTTCTCAAATCTTAGGTCCTAAAACTTCTAGATCTGGCTTGTAGGTGACTTTACGTGAAGATGACAACTTTGCAATGCAACTTTGCAACTTTGCAATTTTTCACTTCAAATGATCTTCAACCTAAGTCTGTAAAAACAAACACACAAGAGAAGAAAAACTTGTTGATTGTTAGTAAATGGGGGTTTTCCTTGGTAAAACCCCTTGTTGATAAGATAATTAAACCTTGGAATGAAATGAAATAATGAAGGAAAATGATAAATGAACAAAGTTTTATGTTGCAACTCACCAAACCCTTGTTATGAAATCTACAAACTTGTGTGAAGTAGCTAGCTTGAAAGTAGATCTTGAATTGAATGAATTCTTGATGAATCTTGACTTGAATTGCTTTCTTGAATCAAATCCCTACATCACAAATGTTAGCTCAGAAACACACATGATGCAAGGATATCTTTGAAATGATGCTTGAATCTTGATGATGACTCCAAATGCTTGATGAATTGTTCTTGAATGCTCTTGTAGACTAAATTATGATATTAGGAATTCTCTCACAAAGGTCTTGGGTGAAAATGAGTGAACCAACCTTGTATTTATACTTATCCATGTCAAATATCCTGAAATTACACCACACCAAGCTGAAATATGAATTCATTAATTAAAGAAGGCTAAATCCAACCAAGATTTGAAATTAAATCTTGAAAAATAACTTGAGGGGGACTAAGATGCCCTAAGCGGCATCTGAGTCCCGAGGCTTAAAACTTGGGGCATAGACTCCAAAAAGGGGGGCCTCTAAGGCACATTTTAAAATAGGGTCCCAAGACCTTTGGAGGACAAAGATGCCCTAGGTGGCGTTTTAGTCCCAATTCAAAAATAAAGGGAACACCACCAAAATCATTAAATTATCATTTACCCTTTGATGTTTTTTAGGATTAGCAATAAAAAGATGTAATTTATTAGTCTTGTGGATGTAAAATAGGACCAATTAAGACATAAATAGGAATAAAAAAGCAAGGCAAGCATAACGAGTGTTAAAATGCAAGGGTATGCATTTTCCTACACTACATTTAGCCCCCACTTTAGTGAGAGGATGAACTTGCTTCAAACTCACACTAAATTAGCCAACCACATAATCAAGAGGGGTTCAAATGTATGAATGCTTGTAAGATAGGATGAAAATAACCAAGAGAGTGGCCAAGCCCCCAGGATCAAGATCCTATGACAAACCAACATAGGCACAAAGGAACACACTTGTGGATGATATATGAAGCCATAACTAGATCACCAGCATATACCATCAAAGATAGAAAGAGGAAAAAAGAAGGAAAAAGAAAAAAATGCAATGGGTCAAGGTTCAACTAGCCGTCCAATGTGCTATAGATCAGGTCTAGGTTGTTTGTCCAAAAAGGTTTACAATTGGAATGTGTTGTCCACTATACAAACAAAATGCATTCTCATAAGGGCTAGTGAAGCTAGTCGTCCACTAGGGTTGCCCCAAGAGATCCATATAAAAGTCATAACCCCATGACTATGATAAGGAAAAAAAAGAAAATGCACGCTCACAAGGGCTAGAGTGAAGGTAGTTGTTCACTAGGTGAGCCCCAAGAAACCATATCAAAGTTGGCCATACCTCCATGACTTTTGTAATACCCCTCCGTGTCGGTGGTTCTGAACTTTTGTGTGAGTAATTGTGTGTGCTTCATTGATTACTGTGTTATTTAATTGTGTGGAAAATATAATATGTTAGTAGTCATGTTTAAATAATTAATTAGATCATAAGTGAAATTGCAAGGTTATTTGAAATATAATTAGAAATTAAAATAATAATCAATTAAATTAAATCAAATGATTTAGAACAAATGATCAAATCAAACTAATTCGTTAAAAGTAAAATAGATATTATTAGATAAATTGATTTAAATTATTGTGTTAAATTGAAGTTAATAATAATTATGAACAAATAATCTTGAAAAGATAATTATTTTGGATACTTATTTAGAATCTTGCAAATGGTTGATTTTAATTATTTTAATGTGGAAGTAAGTAATTAATAATGTATTGTGAAGATAATAATTATATATTCAAATAAAAGTTCAATTTTGAGGATTGAAATTTATTTAGTTTAATCAAAATGCATGATAAAAGAAAATGAAATATAAATACATGAAAAGGAAACAAAAGGAATAAAGGATAAATATTATTTTGATTTATTTCTTGAAATGTGACCTCTGGTATTCTTGGGAAGAGGAAATTGAAAGGATTCCTGGGCATGGATTTTAAGAAGGGGTTTCTTTGTTTGAGGGGATGGTTCGAATGCTGGGAAAATTTACTTTCAATTATTTTTCTGTCCTTGGTTTCTTTTTCTGTGTTCTGGAGAAATTGGTGAAGAGAGAGAAAGATTGGGATTTGTGCTGGAAGATCGGCAGCAAGGAATTGGTGCAGCAAGAGGATCAAAGCTTCTACAAGTTTTCTGCAAGCGTAGGACGCCAGGTTCTCCTCTTTCTATTATTTATTCTCTGTTAAATAGGAATTGTTCTCTGTGAATGAAATTTTGATCTAGGGTTGAAAATAAAATAATTATAGGAAGAAAAATCTATTGGGGTTATTATTTAAGCACTGAAAATAAACCAGGGATTGTGATTATGATTTGTCCAAATAGAATTTATGTGGGTTCTGGGCTGTTCATTTAAAAGGGGGTTTTTATTTGAAATCTGGAAATGAGCAATTTTTCTTTCAGTTAATTTCTGGGAGTATGATAATTTCCATATGCCTGTATGTTGCAAAATAATTCTTCTGTTCAAAGAACAATGATTATTCTTCCCCTGCTTTTGAAATGTTCAGATCACTGTATATATGAATATATATATACATATGTATATATATATATTAGATATATATATATATATATATATATATATATATATATATAAATATATATATATACACATATATTTATTTATATGTTAAATTTTTTGAATGAATCATTAAAATTTATTGAAATCCGTCGGCACTGTACATCAAATTTTGTGTTGATTTTATATGTATTTTTTTGGTGTGTGTGGGGGGGGGTTCGGCCTTGGCCGTACCCACTACCCCGCCACCGACGTGTGACAGTCTGCGGACTGTCCACGGCAGTCCGTAGGACTGCCCACGGCTACGGCGGCGTCTATTTCCGTGCCCGTGTGTTGGGGTTATAACTCCCCATTTAAATTTTTATGTATTTAAAATTTTTGCTTAATAAAAATGCAAATTTATATCTTTTGTTGTGCGGATTTTATTTTATAAATATATATATATGTATATATGTATATATGTATATATATATGTATATATGTATATATATATGTATATATGTATATTTATATATATAGATATATAATTATATTTATATATATATATATTAATTTTATTTATTCTGATTTCTCTGTTCACTGTTGCAGTATTATTTATTTTTTTTAAAAAATATAAATATAAATATTCCATTTCTTTTCTGATTAAATTATAATTTCTGTTAATTTAACGGTTATTTAGAAAATATATATATATATAGATTCTGTTTCTTTTCTGATTAAAAATAAAGCAGAATTGGTTATAATGAAAATAATAGTAAAATAGAAAGAAATCTTTTGCTTATCATTATTATTGACTTGTTAAATTACAAAACTTTGAGAGGAAAATTTTAGTAAAAAAAAAAATCCATTTATGAATATATGACGGCATTGTTTATTTAATTCTTGTTTTAGTGTAAATATTTTGGGAATGAAATTTATTATGGAATTTATTTTGGAATTAAATAAGTTATCATTTTGCGAGGTTAAGTCTTGTAGACTTGTTTGGTTTTTAGAGCAGATCTTTTCTCTTTTTACATTCCCTCCTCGAAAAGAATTAAAATATATAGATATGTAGTGGTTTTAAAAGGTATTTATGTGTGTAGATTTATTTTAGATAGATCTAAGATTTTAAGGTAGTAAGTTTTAATATGTGGTTTAAGAATTTAGAATATTGTTATTATGGTCATTCTTAAGTATAGACAAATGGTCTTAAATGGTTTTCACAATTAATTTAAATATTGGAAGTGAATGTTAAGTTAGTATGGTGAAGGAGGAAATTTAAATGTATGGGTATGATTAGTGTTTGATTAGGGTATTCTTGTATTGGGTAGTTTATTGATGAAATGGGATTGTAATCTTTTGAAAATTGATTTCCTTTATATTCATTTAATGGTTGATTTGTAAGTTCTCTTTATGGATAAGTCTTTTAGAATACTTGTGATGGTTATCATGAATTATTTTAGTATGGGTAAGTTGTAAAGTTATTTAGTTCTGGTCGTTAATTGATTGGTTAATAAATATTGTTCTCATTTGAATTTTTGGTTGTTGTTTATTATGTAAGTGTTTTTGTGGAGTTATGAGTGGTTGAGTATTTAAGGTATTCTTAAATTTGGTGCCTTGGATGCCTGGTTGAATGCTTTTACCTTTGATTGTTGAAGGATTGATCCATGTTGGTGTGAATGCCTTTGGAGGTTAGTTTTGATTCAAGGAATCCTTTGTCATATAATTTTTGTTGCAATGTAATTGGGAACTTGTATTTTGTTGATGAGTTGCGAGAAGTTGATCTTCTTGGATTTCTGATTTATTTTTGTATCAAAGTTGTTTATGTAGTTTTGATGGGATGGTTGATCTTATTTTAATGTATTCACTCATTATATTTGATTTGAAAATAGTTCTTATGGCCTTGCAATTATTGTTGTCTTTGCTATGTTGTTTTTATGAAGGTGATTTGAGTACCATTATAAGGGGGTTCTTGTGAGGAGAAAATTGAGGTCTCCCGTGGAATACCTAGTTGGTGGCTTTTGGTTTTATTAAGTGATTTTGTTTAAAGGTTGATTTTCTTTTGCGTTCCCTATTTGAGGTGACACCATTGTTGATCTGTGGATGGGTCTTGATGAATCTTCCGTTTTTATGGCTTTTCTGATTTGCTCGCATATTTGAGGAAATTTTACCCTTGTGTTGGAATTATTGGAGAAATACTCATGTTGCTTCATTTTACCCTTGTTTGTGGGTTTTCATTCTTTTGGCTTCCAGAGGCTTGAGATGATTGATAATTGATGTTCTCTCTCCTTATGTGCCCTTGATGTGGCAAGTGTTTTGGTTTCATGATTTTAAAAGGGTTGTACATGAATTGTTGAGACTTTGATTATGTATTATAGCGAGATGGGAAATGCCTCGCATGCTTCTCAGTTATGATCTAATATTCTTGTTATGTTGTACAATCCTTGGTTTCTTGGTTTTATGTGGTTGGGTCTCTAGGGAGAGTGGCTCCTCGTGGGGGCCGGCACCCCGTTTAAGGGGAAGGGCTCAGGATAACCCACGAGTGAGTTAGTAAAAAAGTGATAACCTAATAATTAACTTAGGAGGGTTGGGTAGTAATATCATTACAAGATTTAAAATATGGATACCTCATCTTCATTAGTGCTTCCGCAGACTAATGGAAGGCTGAGAAGGTCGTGGTTGGCAAGGTGTGACCTCGTTCTCACGAGAGGTCTCTGACTCCGCATGAAACTACTACATCGGCGCCTCAAGTAGGAGGAAGGGCCGAGATCCATAGATGGGGGCCAGGCATACTCAGTTTGGAGGAAGGGCAGGATAACCCATGTAGGCTATCGATGACACTCTCCCTAGTTGCCCATGTGTTTTACTTTATTGTGTTCCTCTGGAAGTAGGTTATGGGAGTTGGTTTAGATTGTTGTTTGAATTGATTTAAATTGATTTATGATGATTGTTTTAATACATCTTTAGTATGTTTTGTGGTCTTGTATGATCTCATTTATATTTGATTTACAATCTTGTATCTTATGATACTGTGATATGATGTTATTATATTATTTGATTGAAATTTGGAATTGTATTATGTTTATTAATTCAGTTTAATTTGGAAGTATTTCATGATCATCCTTTGGTTACTTGTTACTGGTCATTGCTTTGATTTATGTGATGAGATTTATGATTTTAAGTTATTTTAATGACTCTTGGATGTTGTTGATTATGTCTTTGTAATTCTTGAATTTTATGATACTTTTGAATGGCGTCGAGTCTTGTGGTTCCCTTTTTGGATGTTCTTGGTTGCGGTCTCTTTCTTGTTTAGCTCCTCAGCACGGGGGGTGGGTCTTCGGACTCACATGGTCGGGTGGAACGTGCTAAGCACCCCATTGGGTCCCCAGTCGAGAAACGAGAGGTACGGATTGGTGTTGTTGCAGCGACTCTAGAGTTGTATCCGTCATGGAGCCAGTTTTCATCTATTCATTTGTATCATGATTCTTGTTGTATGGTTTCCATGCATATTGGAAACTCTTTTGTATCATCGTACTTTTTGAATATTGTATTGTAATGTAACATTAAACCTTTTGTGGCTATTTACAGTTGATATTCAATGTGTTAAGTTAATCATGTATCTGTTGTATTTATGTACCCAGATGGTTTCTTATCAATGATTATCATGTATACATTTTTTAATGTTTACTTTGTTATGAATTATATATTTGGTTTTATTCTTTATTGTCGTTGCATGGATCTTAGTCTCGTAATGACTCTTCGTGTACCCCAAGGGATGTATGTGCTAATGAATCTTCTTAAATGAAATTCGTGTTATGATTTAATGTGTATTACATGTATGTTATGTTTACTTTTTTTTTTTAAAAACATTGTACTGTAATTATTGTTTATTTGTCCTATGGGGTTCGCACGATGGGGCGTTACAACTTTAATAAGGTACAAAAATGCATGAAACAAGAAAGAGGGATGTTCAAATGGATTTTGTTTAGTTCATTCCATGTCTCATCTTAGGGAAAATTGTGCTTAATATGTTCAAGAGAGGACAAATGAAAGGTCTCATCTTAGGAAACATTGTACTTGATATTTCCAAGAGAAGAAAAGTCAAAGAAATATCACACTCTCGAGGGAAATCAAACCCAATGACACCACCACGAAAGGAAACACATCGTAGGAAGAAAGAAAATCACACAATGAAACATGAGTGTCAATGTATGTCCCCACTTTAAATTGGTTTCTAACACCATTGTTGTGAGCAATTTATTTAAAGTAGAAGAAGACATGAGAGCTTATTTGGAAATCCCTATGCCAAGTCATATGTTTCCAATAAGCTACATCATGAATAAGTATGTCACATGTGATTCAACTTAAGGAATGTCATCCACATCCCAAGCTTGCTCTTATATGTACATGAAAGGTGATCAACTAGCCAAAAGAGATAACAACAAGTGACATACGAGGACAAGGCTACCTAACCCCTTGTCCCCACTTAGTGCAGGACAAGAGTGAGCCAAAATGATTGAAAAGAAACATTCTCATGTAAAAATCAGTATCAATTAGAGGAATTAGGTGCGCCAACACAAGGGAGAGCACACCACTCCTTAAGATGTTGAATTTTATCACTTAAATCCTTACAATCATTAGTAGCATGACCATAACTCTATGATATGCACATAATGAATTCTTGTAGTAAAAATTCTTTTGTTTTCTTGGAGGAAGGGATACCAAATGATCTTGGAGGAGTCTCAAAAAGATACCCTCTTGATCAATGGTAGATATTGCTTTATTTTGCGACAAAGATATCTCTTGCTTAGCACAAGGTGTCATACCTACACAAGACTCTTTATATTGCAATAATTTGTTCTCTTCTTTAAAGGAAGGTGTAAAATCTATCGAATTTAGATTGTAAGTGATTTTCTTGATGACATTAATATTAAGTGAGGTCTTCTATATTTCTTTCAAAGGATAATAATCAAGACCACTAGTGTCTATCAATTCAAGATGCACTATTGTTAAAGTCAGCTTAGAAGAATCTTTTGTAATAGTGTTGATATTGAGTGAAGGCTTGTTTATTTCTTTCGAGGGACAATAACCAAGACCATGAGTTGTTTCTTACATGTGAGGCTCTATAGGGACACATATACCTTGTTCTCTAAAACCACATCCTTTTCCACTATAACCAAGATGTTTCATCATTTCATAATGTTTTCCAGAAAGATTCTTCATCTCTTTTCGATTCGTTAGTTTCTCATAACTAAGTTCATCAAAGTTTGTTGTATAATTTTCTTCTTCTTTTAAAGTGGTCAAGGTGGATGCTTTCAAAGGGTCTTCTAAATTTCATGTTGAAATTATACTTTTTCCTTTCCCTTTTCATAGACTTTGTTTATGATCTTGTATTCTCCTATGAATGTTGGTTCAAAATCCAAGGAACCCCAATCATCTTCTAATAGCTTTTTGTCTTCCTCAATGTGTTTTTCTCAGTATTTTTGTTGCACGAGTTCCACTTGTGTAGTTGGTGTTAATATTTTCAAAGGATTCTCTTTTTTTTTCAATGTTAAAACAACTGTTTGGTTCAGGGTCAGCTTCAAGTATGTGCACTTTTTTGTTGTAAACATATTTCATGATACGATGCAAAATAGAAGCTACACCATTCATTTCATGAATCCATAGTCTACCTAAAAGGAGATTATGTGAAAGTTCTTAAGGAATAACATGGATTGGTGTTTATAATGTGGCATTTCGAGCTGTGATAGGAAAAGTGATCACACTGAGCAGTTGTTTTCCTACATTGTCAAATCCTTTAATATAAAAAGATTTAGGTTGAATTTTTTATCTATCCATACCAAGCCTATCCAAAAGGGTTATACTACACACATTAAGGGTTGAGCCATTATTGAGAGGGGTTCACTTTATACCTCTTCCCTTGTTGAACTATTATCATGAAAGAATCATGTTGTTTTTGCAATTCCAAAGGAGGAAGCTCACTTTGGTGGAAAACAATGTCAACATTTATTCCTTGAATCATTGTTGCTATGTCGTTCGATTGCACATAATTAGAAGGGATATGATCGTTTTGTAAGGAACTTTGAATCATGTTATGATAATGAGGGGAAGTTTGAATAAGGTCTCATAACAATATCTTAGCATGAGTATTCTTAAGTTATTTGACAAGATCATACTCCTTTCCACTTTGCAAAGGAAATCAAGGAGGACTAGGTAAGATAGGATTAGAAAATGGGAGGGGATGTTGAGGTGTTTATCTTGGTCATAGATTGTTCCTACTATTTGAACAATAGGGGAAAGAGGGTGCTTTATGGCCTAGGTCATAGAACACCACTCTTCTCTAATTTCCATTCAAATATGCCCTAGGCTCCAAAATTGGATTGACTATCAACACAAAGGTTAGTCAATTCTCAACAAGGAAGACCTAGGAGGGGTTTTTTTAAACTTCGAGGGGTTCACCACCAAGAAAAATCTTGGAAAAGACAACTTAAAATTCAACTCCTAAAACTCAGTAATGCAAGCCAAATAATGAATGCAAATGATGAAATTAAGCAACAAGTTAGGGTATGTGTACCTAGGTAGTCTAGAAATGTGATGAGGATTCTAGAAATGAAAAATGTTGTCAAAATATGTTAGGGAGGACTAAGATACCCTTAGTGTTGTCTTAGTCCCACTATTGTTTTTAGGGGAAATACAAAATCTTTAGATGTTGACACTGAATCTGGTAGAATATTTTTAAAATACCACTTGGAGGACTAAGATGCCCTTACTGTCAACTTAGTCCTATCTTGAATTTCTAAAATATTTGAATGTGATCCTGAGGCTCAATTTTTAGACTTCCTTCTTCTTAGATCTTAGGTCCTAAAACTTCCATATTTGGCCTATAGGTGGGCTTTCATGAGGATGACAACTTTGCAATGCAACTTTCCACTTCAAATTATCTTCAATTCTTCAACCTAAATCTACAAACAAAAACATGCAAGAGAGGAAAAACTTGTTGATTGTTATTGAATGGAGGTTTTACTTGGTCAAACCCCTTGTTGGTAATTAAATGAAATTGAGGTAAATTATGAATGAATAAAGTGCTATGTTGCAACTCACCAAACCCTTGTTATGAAATCTAAAAACTTGTTTGGAGTGGCTAGCTTGAATGTAGATCTTGAATTGAAGTAGTGCTTGATAGATCTTGACTTGAAATACTTGCTTGAATTAAAACCCTACATCACAAATGTTAGCTTAAAAACACACATGATGCAAGAATATCCTTGATATGATGCTTGAATCTTGATGATGGCTCCAAATGCTCAATGAATTTCTCTTGAGTGCATGAATACTTGGATGCTTAGATTGCTTGTTAGATTATAGGTGAAAATATGAGTGAAAGAACCTTGTATTTATACTTATCTATGTTTAATATGCCAAAATTACACCACAAGCTGTCATATGAATTCATTAATTAAAGGAGGCTAAATCCCACCAAGATTTGAAATTAAATCCTCAAAATAACTTAAGGGGGACACAAACGCCCTAGGTGGCATCTTAGTCCCAAGGCATGAAACCTTAGGCACAATCTCCAAAAAGGGGCCCATTTAAGGCACATTTGAAAAGAGGGTCCCAGGACCTTTGGAGGACAAAGGTGCCCTAGGTGGTGTCTTAGTCCTAGTCCAAAAATCAGGGACACACATCTAAAATCATTAAATTATTATTTAGATCTTTTGGTGTTTATTGGGATTAGCCATAAAGGATATAATTTATTAGGCTTGTGGGTTCAAAATAAGACCAATTAAGACATAAATAAGGATAAATAAAGCAAGGCGAGCCCAAACAAGTGTGAAAATGAAAAGGTGTGCATTTTCCTACACTAAATTTAGCCACCACTTTAGTGAGAGGATTAACTTACTTCAAACTCACATTAAAGTAGCAAACCATGCAATCAAGAGGGGTTCAAATGTACAAATTCTAGTAAGATATGATGACAATAATCAAGAGGGTGGCCAAACCCCCAAGATAAAGATCCTATGACAAACCAACATATGCACAAAGGAACACACATGTGTATGATATATGAAGCTATAACCAGATTGCAAACATACACCATCAAAGATAGAAAAAGAAAAATAAAAAGAAGAAAAATACAATGGATCTATTGGATGTGAAAAAATCCACCTTGGTTTTCACATGTATCCATTATAATTTGTCATTTCAGTTTCATCATAATCCCCATCACCCTTGATATTTCACTATATTTGGCATAAAACATTAAAAAATTCTTGATGTATATAACTCTCAAGCCTACCATTATAAATAAAATAAAGTCTCCAAACATTATTCTGAGAAATTCCCCTTCCTAAAGTATTACCTCAACAATATAATACATATCAATAGGACTCTCATCATGGTCTCATAGATGAATCGATGGAGGAAAACCAAAAAAAATACACCATCAAAA